>JBBDGP010003123.1:0-167500 GCA_037952835.1 Lithobates septentrionalis | reverse complement strand
ACATCCACACGTGCACTCCATGCATCCACACGTGCACTCCATGCATCCACACGTGCACTCCATGCATCCACACGTGCACTCCATGCATCCACACGTGCACTCCATACATCCACACGTGCACTCCATACATCCACACGTGCACTCCATACATCCACACGTGCACTCCATACATCCACACGTGCACTCCATACATCCACACGTGCACTCCATACATCCACACGTGCACCCCATGCATTTATAACACTTTGGTTTTACCTAAAGGACATGTAGAACTGGTGCAGAGGCAGCTTGACGAGGCCCATGAGCTGGTCAGACCCCGGGCTGGGCGCTTTGCTCCACACTTCAATGATCATGACATTGTTCTTCATTCTTTCCAGCAGTCGGCTTGTCAGATTTACAGGAGCCACCTGTAGGAAACACAGCGGGGGGACAGATCAACCTGGGGAGCTCCAGGAATAACTTTACACAGAGCTCAGACATCTCGCATACAAAACAATATGAAAAGATTTTGTTCATCTTCTATCCAGAATTTTTTTTATAATTTCTACATAATGATCAATGTCCCACATAAAGTTCTGTTCTTTTGTACCCTGGACTAAAAACTACAAACACTCACGAATGAAGACATTGCATAAATATTTTTTTTTGGTGTAAATTTCTCCATGTTGGGAAAAGTGGTTTAAACAGACACCAGGCATGCCTGAGAGCATCACAACGTTGGGATCTTGTTCAGGACTGGCTGCTGGTTTGGTTATGACTCAGGTCTGTGTTTTGGATTCCAGAGTTTCTTCGTCTACTGGTTTCCCCGATACGTGTTACCAATCTGCCTAAACACCCCCTGGCCCTTTGGAATATGATGTGTGGCAGGGGGCGGCCCCGTCCATTAAGGGCGCACGGGCACCGCCCCATCTATTCACGCCACCCCCCTATATGTTTAATGGATAGATTCATTCATAGCAAGAATCTATCCATGGCTGTTCCGGTCACCCCCTATTCATGCGTCCGGCCCCCTTCAGGGCACGTGAATTACAGCGGCGGGGGTGTTTTTTTGGAAGCAATCGATTAGAGCCATAGGCTCCAAAAGCTTTCAAAATAGGGTAGACTCATGGCATAGAGCATTGCGCTTTGAGCCCACCCAGGTGTGCAAGAAAAGCAAATGAATATTCGCTTTTCTAACATTGATTTACCTCTCCACCAATCAGGAAGAGCGGGTCCGTTACCCGATTGGCTGAAAGGTCAGGCGATCCTATTGGGTGCCTAGGATGAGGGGAGGAGACACACGGCGCCATGATCTCAGATGGGAAGAGGACACAGGAGACGCTGCCAGATGCCCCCCGCAGCCTATCCGATGTGCCCACCGATCCCCGCCGCTGATGGGGTAAGTGCCGGTGGACCATCAGACAGCGGAAGGGGGGGGGGGTTTGCCGCCCCCCCCACCCAAACAAAAAAACACCAGCTGCCACTAATGTGTGGCCCTCGGACCTCAGTAGCCTGTAGTGGGAACATTGATTAGTTTAATAGCATTGTTCTCTCCTAGCCTCATGTAACACCTTCCCAGTGTTGTATTGTCTTCTGCAGCATCTCCCCAGCCAAGCATGTATCCTGTCATCACTCTCTGACCCTCATTTCCTCTATTACAGTGATGGTGAACTTTGTCACCCCAGATGTTTTGGAATTACATTTCCCATGATGCTCAACTACACTGCAGAGTGCACGAGCATCATGGGAAATGTAGTTCCAAAACATCTGGGGTGCCAAGGTTCACCATCACTGCTCTGTTAGATCTGCAGCCTCTTGACAGTCCTCTCGAGCATTACATATATTGACTTAGATTTCATGCATTGATCTAGATAGATCTGACTAACAAATTAAAGCCAAACTCCAGCTAACAGTCGATAAGCAGTCAGACTAGGTACAAAATTATACAGCTCCGAGTCGTGTTTTGCCTGGAAACAGCAGCCTATATATTTGAATGGGCTGCCGTGCCTCCTGAAATGCAGAGAAAAGGTCCCTGCAGCATTTTTGAAATCGCAGCATCTATGGGAACAGCAAGTGTAGTGCGGGTGTGCATTTCAGTGCAGACAGAGGGGAGGGGGGGGGGGGGGGGGGAGTGTGCAGCTGCAGGTAAAGATCACCCCGGTAAAACCCCTTGAAGCAATATCGGTAATATCAGGTACCTTTGTGCCCGATGCGTAAAAAAAAAAGTGAATATCACTCACCGATAATTGGTCGATCCCTAATGTGAACCTAGCCTTACTGGAACAGTTTTGTTCCTTTTGGGATAATAGTTTTGCCTAAATAAGAGCTGACCGTTGTCAGCATCCCGGTCAGTGTTAAATGGTTTGTCTCAACCCTCTAACTGCCATTTTTCCAGGGACAGCTCGCTTGGTAAAGGCAATTAAAACATTAACAGACTTAGGGCTTGTTGAGCTGTTTTTTTTTTTTTTTTCACACACCAACCTCTGCTGAGGCAGGGCCCAGGAGGTGTACACATGCTGCAGCAGGAATTATACCCCCCGTCGTGTTAATGGTGCTGCACTGCAACCGCCCCACAACCGTGCATGTGGTTGCCCAGTAATAAGGGGATTAAAACAGACAGTGATACAACACCGCCTGTGCATTGTTGTCTGAAGTGCGATCTGCGTTGGGATCATGCTTCATACAGCAAAGCAGGTCCAAACGATGCCTTACTGGCCAGACCACCAGGTGATATAAATGGGGGGAAAAAAATCCTAAAAAAGAAAAAATAATGCAGCCACCAAATTTAAGAATTGGTAAGCTGCAACATATTGCATTTTTGATATAGGGGTTTATAGGTGTAGCGTGATATGTGGGTGTTACCTAGAGCGGGTTGCAGTTATTCAGTAAGCTATGTTCAGCTCCTCGCACTAGCCATGATCCATCAGCATTGCACAGAAAAGCAGAGATTTTGTGGGGGGGGGGGGGGGGGGTGAACCAATGAAGGCAAAATAGAAAATGCTCCAATCGACTAATAAGATTATGTCCCCTAAAAACGTAAAGTTTCAGTCCACCGAAAACTTTTATCAGATTTTGGTAGATGTTGGAGAGATAAAGCCCCTAACAGTTTTTCCATCTCTCAGGGGCTCAATCTTTGAAATCTTTGCATACCCGCTGTGCGCATTATGAAGGGTTCCCAACAACCCTACGCTGAGTTCCTACATTTACTTTCTGCAATTGCCATTGAGTTCCTGGGTCTGTACAGCTGCTTTGAGGGGGTTTCCAGCATCGCGGACAGATTTAAATTTATCTTTGATTAAAGTGGATGTAAACTCAAATTTTTTTTTTTTAATGTCATAATATAGAGTATAAGATTTCCTATCATTTGAGCCCAGTCTTGCCACAAACAGTTAATCCATCTCTGAGCAATCCTCTTTTATTGTTCAGTGAGATAAAACTTGACAAACAGAGAAAAAAAATTGTCAAATCCTCCCCCTTGCTGTGAGTGACAGGTGATTTACATATCTCGTGCACTAGCCTAACACATGCTTTATTTTTTAATTCCCTCCCCCACTCCTTTCTTCAGCGGCTCTGCAAGGATTGGCTTTTCCACACCTCAGCATGATTTGGCATGCCGAAGTCATGTGGTTAGTTTCCTGTCTTTTTACTGGATGTTAGAGATCATAGCAGAAGTTCAGTGTAAGAAATACACAGGAGAAAATGCATATTGACAAGGGGAGTGTAGAGGTGGGCGGTGAGTCTACTGACATCACGACTCCACCCACCGAGCTCCAGACAACAGACCCGCCCACAGAATCTGCAGTTTTTCGGGTCTAATAACAGACAGAGGGGAGACATTTGACAGGTAAAGATACATGCAGGAGGCGTGTATATCCTTATAGATAACCCCTATGGCAGTAGTTTAGAAAGGATGACATTGGGTTTACATCCACTTTAAGGAGAATGTAATAGAAGAAGTTGGAGCACACAAAAGGTGGGCAAGAATGCCCACAACTCTACAGGAAGAGTCAGGAATTATGGCAGCAAAATCTCATTATTGGAGCATCCAAGACAAATAAGAAACCAGTGGTTGATTCATAGTACCGGCACCACCTATGACACCTTACCTGACAGAAGTTGTACACAGGCTGGCTGCTGCCCCACACAACACTGGAGCGTGTGGCCTCCTGACTGGAGAAGAGTTTACACTTGAGGTAGGAGTTACAGGTGCTCGAGTCTGTACCCGGGATTAGTCCTGTCCCTTCTGGCACCATGAGAACCACATGCAGTAATAACCCATTCTCCTCGGCTGCCTCCTGGGACAATGCTGGCTGAGGCTCCTCTCTTATAGTGTGGTGGAAAGCCGATGTAATAGGTGGATTGATGGAGGAGAGGGACTCCGGCTCTGGAGAAGACTCCTTGTCCGATTGGTGTTCTGGTGCTGCAATTCTGACACTGTTTCTGAGGGAAGAGTTGAAGGCCTCCTTTGTCACCTCTGACAGCTTCTGAGGGACAATGGAAAATTCTCGGCTATCTCCAGCAATGTCCACAGAGACCTGTTGGCAAGAGATAAAATGTCTACTTAAACCATAATCATTATTAGCACACTGCAACAAACCATAAATAAAACTTGTGAGGGGATGTTTAGCAAATTATAAAACATCTTAAAGCTAATCTCTGGGCTCTCCCGGCCCCTACTGGGATAGAGCCAAGAGAATCGGACTGAGGTACCAATGGGACAAAGGATATTGGACAGGAGGAGAGATCGGAGGCACGTTCTGAACAAAGTAGAGAATGAGAGGCCAGGGGTCTCAAGCACAACGCACAGGATCTATATTTGTCCCTTGTGAGTACTCAAGGCCCGAGCTGCTGGTTCCTTGCCTCACACAAAGCAAAAAATATGTCTTCCAGGTGCAAAGGTAGACTTTGCAAGTAGTTGACTTCTATAGGTCCTACCCCATTAATGGCTAGGAACTATAGAATCTCAAACACCCCATTCCTTCAGGACCCTGGTGTTACCAGCCATGCCATTTAAGCCAGCGAACAAGAAGCAGGAATAAACACTGGCAGGAGAGACTGGTGATCCAGAAGCGCCCATGTAACATCTAGCAGGAGACAGAGTATGTCCGAGTACCATATCCCTCTGGGTCAATTTAGTGCAATGACGACTGCTGGAATGCCCTCCGTCTTGATCCATCGAAGTAGGGGAGGAAGAATCTGGAGAGGCAGAAAGCATAGTTCAGGCTGAACTGATCCCATGGAGTCACCAGAGCATCAACTATGAAGGCCTGAGGGTCTCTGGACCGGATGACAAACTTGTCCACTTTGTTGCTAAACCTTGATACCAACAGATCTTGTGCACCCCCCTCCCCCCCCCATCTATGACATAGCACTTAAAACCCCTCCAGATGGAGGATCCATTTATCTGGGTTCCAAAGGCTGACAACTGAGAAGGCTCACCTGCCAATTTCCCATGCCCGAGTTGTGGACAGGGCCAGAAGATACAGTTCTGCCCAGAAGAACAAGTTTGCTTCTTTACAGTGGCACAACTCCTGGTGCCTCCTTGATGGTTTATGTAGGCCACAACCGTGGCATTGTCTGGCTGGATCCTTGTCAGGTATCCTCGCAGAAGGGGAGTTCAACATTGATGGGACAACCAAATCATCCTGAGTTCCAGAATGTTGATAGGAAGGCGAGCTTCCTCCACTGTCTCCATCCCAAGAAGAGGGTACCCAGGAAAGCTCCCTAGCTTGACAGCCTGGCAACCATTGTGAGAACCATCAAAGACGGAGGAGGAAGAAAGGGCTTCCCAAACTCCAGTGCTGAGCTGGAAATCCACCATGCCAAGAGTCTGGACCTTGGGGTCAAAAGCTTGGGGAAGTCCAAGGACTGAGTCTGTTTGTCTCACACTGCCAGAATATTGAGTTGCAATGGTCTGAAGCCCTGGTGCCAAACCTGTGGCCCTTTTTGTGCAGCCCTTGGGGCCCCTGCAGGCACCAATCTCTGTTTCCCTATTAAAACAGTGATTTCTAGCAGTCTAGTGTAATATGTCCACAGTCTCTGACCATCTCCTTTTTCATGCCGGCAGTCTCTGACCATCTCTTGTATCATGCCCGCAGTCTCTGACAATTTCTTGTATCATGCCCATAGTCTGTGACCAGTTCTTGCATCATGCCTGTAGTCTCTGACCATCTCTTGTATAATACTCATAGTCTCTGTGACCATTTCTTGTATCATGCCCACAGTCTCTGGCCATCTCTAGTATCATCGCCTTAGTCTCTGATCATCTCTTGCATCCTTTCCACAGTCTCTGACCATCCCTTGTATCATGTCTGCAGTTTTTAACCATTTCCTGTATCATGATATTAGTCTGCCCTGTTGTATGTATGCTGTCTATGACATTGAATATTCACAGGATATTATGTGCGGCCATTTGGTGATGTCAAGGGTCGCACTTAAGGCCCTCCCCCATTTTAAGAAAGTCAACCACCACTGGTCTGGAGTGAAACTGGGCATACAGCACAACTTCGAAGGAGGCAACCAGGAGACCCAATACCCTTATTTAGACACGCAATCAACCTATCCTTTATGCCCCTCCACATTCACCTACCCCTACTTCCAAGGTAGCTGCCCATAACCCAGTCATAATGACTTAAGGAAGCCTCTGTTCTGTACTGTATGACCAGGAAAAACCTATTTTAAATCTTTTTTTAACTCGCTTAAAGCTGTAGTCATGTGACACGTCCCAAGTCTTTTCTCCTCTTCTGTTTAGAGGACGTCCAATACTTCTTTGGTTATCCAAGTCAGTACCCACATGATAGAAAACCTTCATATTGGATGTCCAGCAGTAGGGTCCTCTTAGAATCCAGAAGAGGACTGATGTCAAAGCAAGTGGACCAGAGGGCATGGGCAGCGCTTGATCAGTGGTTCTGTTCACCCCCCCCCCCCCCCCCCCATAAATGGAGCCAGCTAGGGGCCTGGACAGTAAAACATAGGCAAGTATATTTTGCTCTACAGGGTAAGGAAAAAAAAAAAAAAAAAAAAAACACCCTGCAGGATGGGTTAGGTTAGAGCGGGGTGGGAAGAATGGGGGTTAATATTCACCCAGAGATTGGCTTTGACATTGCTGAAGAAAGAAAAGATCCCCTTACATAAATGTCTATTACTTTTATATTATAAAAGTATAATACCCACCACATTCTGCACTGGTTTTTAGAGTACAATCCTAGTTCTGTATTTATAATGTAAGAGATGTGCCCTGGTGAAAATTGCTGTGGAACATGATATGAAAAAAAAAAAATACAGATGGATAAATGGTGTCATTGGGCAAGGTTGGCCATTGGTAAGAAAGTCTATGGGTTAAAGCCGGCCAAACATGGATCAAAATTGGGGCCGGCTCATTAGGGACCGTAAGAATAGGAACAGGGAGATTGTACCTCAGTCAATCAATTGATCGACTGGGGTACAAGCAGCATGTTGAATTTTTGGCATGCGATTACTGCTGGCGGCTGTAGCCGCTAGCAGGAATCATCGCGTCCTGCCAGCCGGGAAGGCTCCCCACCACGCCAGCCGGGAAGGCTCCCCACGCCACCGATGGCAGAACACAATAGAACTGTGGGAGGCATTTACCCATCAACACTGAATGTGTTAAGTGCTGATGGGGGAAAAAAATCGAGCGATTTTCTTTGCTTCCATGTATGGGTTACGATTCCATTGAATCATCTATGGGCTGCCTTACAAGTCAATGCCCCTTGCACACAAATACGTGAGGCATTAACTTCTATGCCGGCTAAGTAGGAAAGCCATTTATCCAGAATTCCTTTTAGAAAGGGTAATTTTGCACGACTCCCCAGGAGTACTAACCAACATCTCCCCATTTTTATTCAGCAAAAAAATAAATTTCTTTATTGGTATAATGAAGTCAAAATTACCTTAAGAGGTCCTATATCTTCCATCTCCTGTCCTCCCTGTGGGCTATGAACTGGAAGTGAGCGGGACACAGAAAGGTGCTCAGATCGGAGAACATCACGAAGACAGAATGCAGCAGAACCAAGTACAGCTGGCTGAAAACAAGAACCCCCACAACTGTTAGAGGGAATGTACAGGGTTTGGTACAACATTATCATTAATTAGACACAGAAAAAAAATCAAATCCAGTAAATACAATATGTTGCACATGAATAGGTCATATTTATCACTTGCAGCTAGCATATGGCAAATTCAAGTAAAAACGCAGCTTCTAGCTTTATCATGTTAATAGAATTGAACTAGCAGGAGAGATCAGATTACACAACCTAAACAAAAATCGCAACCACCCCAGTGGTGCTGGGAAAACTTTTATCTGGTTTGTTTTGTGCAAAGTCCTTCCATGTGCACCCTACTCGAAAAGCTAGTTATAAGCCGGGCCCGTTCACACTGCAGCGGTTTAGTGTGCGGCGGGAGGGGGGGGGGTGTCAGTGTAATGCACATTTTAGCGCTTTACATTTTATTTTTTTCGAATAAACTTTACTTGAAGTCAACAAAATGACACTTCATTCATGTCATTGTACAGCAGCGCGGTGCGTTACGCTGGTGTTCAGTGACATGTGATCCCCCATCCTGTACACTGCAATAAAATGCAGCATGTCTGCATTCTATCACAGATCAGTGCAGCTCCGAGCTGTATTGTGGATTCGAATAGGACACATAGAAACGTTTTTTTGCTTTGTGCTCCAGCAGTGACTGGCGTTCTTCCACGCCGGTCGATCGCACTATATGTGAACAGGCCCTTTAGGGTGGTTGTCATTTTGCTTGGCGTGGGGACTTGTTGGACACCTTCTGCTGCCATGGTGCTTTTAAAGGACTTCTGGTTTGTACCTGTGCCTGCCACTAGGCATACATAACCCTTATTTAACCAATTGCTATACGCATAATGCTCCAACTTTCAGGATTTTAAAGACTAGAGTTAGAACCACACTACACAGAGGCGTCTTGATGAGGCAGTGCAGCTTCCACATACACTATATATATATATATATTGCCAAAAGTATTGGGACACCCCTCCAAAAGTATTGGCTTCAGGTGTTCCAATCACTTTCATGGCCACAGGTGTATAAAATCGAGCACCTAGGCATGCAGACGGCTTCTACAAACATTTGTGAAAGAATGGATCGCTCTCAGGTGGTCAGTGAATTCAAGCATGGTACCATGATAGACTTATTGCACAGGTGGCAGACTATCTGTGAAACTTCCTTGCTACTAAATATTCCATGGTTAACTGGTATTATAACAAAGTGGAAGCAATTGGGAACAGCAACTCAGCCATGAAGTGGTAGGCCACGTATGAAAGAGCGGGGTCAGCGCATGCTGAAGCTCACAGTTCACAGAAGTTGCCAATTGTCGGCAGAGTCAATAGCTACAGACCTCCAAACTTTGTGTGGCCCTCAGATTAGCACAACAACAGTCCGTGGAGAGCTTCATGGAATGGATTTCCATGGCCCAGCAGCTGCATCCAAGCCTTACATCACCAAGTGCAATGCAAAGCTTTGGATGTAGTGGTGTAAAGCACACCGCCACTGGACTCTAGAGCAGTGGAGACGTGTTCTCTGGAGTGACCAATCACGCTTCTCTGTCTTGCAATCCGATGGATGTGTCTGGGTTTGGCGGTTGCCAGGAGAACAGAACTTGCCTGACTGCATTCTGTCAAGTGTAAAGTTTGGTGGAGGGGGGATTATGATGTGGGGTTGTTTTTCAGGGGTTGGGCTTGGCCCCTTAGTTCCAGTGAAGGGAACTCTTAAGGCATCAGCATAGCTGATGACAGTCTATGGTGGAAGACTTACCTTTACTTGTGGCACATGAACTGTGGTGGTGTTTTTATTTATTTTTTTGGACACGTATAATCTAATTGGATGATCTATGGGACGCTTCTCACATTTTTGTACTTAAAACCTATTTGGATAATATACAGTACGGGATGGTCTTCACCTTTTTTCTGGACACTTACAATCTAACTGGATAAATTATGGGACCGTTCTTATGTTTTTTTTTTACTTACAACCTAATTGAATGATATATGGGATTGTTTTGACATTTTTTTACTTTTTTTCTGCACATGATTTATGATGATAGTGCAATTTATGAGCTTTATTATTTATAAGCACATTTGAGTCTACATTTGGTCATTTATATTAGGCTTCCTTCACACTTGGGACTGCAAAGTCACATGACAAGTCGTACCCCACGATTTCCAATGAGTACCGTTCATATCTGTGCGTCTTCAAAAGTAGTCCCTGCACTACTTTGGTCTGACTTTGATGTGATTTGAGGTCCATAGACCTCAAGATTACACAGGCATTGCTTCAAGTCAGGTCCTTCAGATTTGGCACATCATTTTTATTTTTTTTGGGGGGGGGGGGAGCAGGTACCTGTTTTTGACAGGTACCCCCCCCCCCCACTTCCGGTTAGATCACCTTGCTGAGCAAAAGTTTGTGCCCCCTCCCCCACCACTTCAGCCTTCTAGGACATGTCACAGAAAGCTGCAGGACCAATCAGATAGCACAGCATGCTTCGCGCATGCGCAGTGATCAGCCGGCTGCCCACTTATTATGCTAGAGCTGGGGACCAAAGCCCGATGAAGAAAATGGCTGGGTGAGGACACCGCTGGATCCTGGGACTGGCAATTGTCTAATTATTAAAAATCAGCAGCTACAGTTTTTGTAGCTGCTGACTTTCAATTTTTAGGCCTCTTGCACACTGGACATTAAAATAACATTATAAAAATGCCAGTAGCTTTGCAGTGAGTTTTTCAACTTCTTTCAATGTTTTTGCAATAGCTTTTTTTAGCTTTTTTTTTTTTTTTTTTGAAGAAAAAAAAAGATTTTTTTTATTCAATGGATCAAAAACGTTAAAAAACGCTGGTGAGCAACGTTTTTGAGCGTTTATCAGCGTTGGAGTGTTTTTACAGCTGAAAAATGTCTCTCAGAACCCACTAGTTTTGGGGTTTTTTTACTGCTCAAAAACGCCACTGCCCAAAACTGCTGATAACAGCCTATGTGTGCATGGACACACATGATGGAGAGTTTAATGACTGTAGAAAAAAAAAAAAACGTCTACAGCCAAAAACAGCTGCTGTAAAAATGTCAAAAAACGTGCAGTGTGCATGAGGCCTAAGGAGCGCGATACTGTTAGTAGGTACTAGAGCTGCACGATTCTGGATAAAATGAGAATCACGATTTTTTTGATAGATCGCGATTCTCTCATGATTCTCGCGGCGCAACATAATCTTTCACATTAAAACAAAAAAAATTGGGCTAACTTTACTGTTTTTTTTTCTTTTTCATTCATTGAAATGTATTTTTTCCCAAAAAATTGCGTTTGAAAGACCACTGGGTAAATACCGTGTGACATAAAATATTGCATCAGTTGACATTTTATTCTCTAGGGTCTCTGCTAAAATATATATAATGTTTGGGGGTTGCAAGTAATTTTCTAGCAAAAAATATTGATTTTAACTTAAGAAAGAAGTGTCAGAAAAAGATTTAGACTTTAAGTGGTTAAACTTCCTGCATTTACACCTTGTTTAAAAATTTGGCAGACTGCCTGGATTTTTTTTTTCACACAGAAGTTTATTCCTTTGGTCTAAGAAGGAAGAGTTATACAATGTTTCATTAGGGCTCTTTCACATGGACATGTCCGTGTACGGAGCCCGCTCTGCTCAGCGTTGGATCGCTCCGTCGATCCCCGCTGAGCAGGCAGATGACAGGTTTGTCACTGGGGACCTGTCAGAGCCCCGCTCCCCCCTATGGGGGATGGGATGATGATGGACCGTAGAGTCCGTCATCACCCGATCCGATGACAGATGGAAAAAGTAGGTTTTTCCTCCCTTACACTTTTTCGGATCGGAGCGGGTCGGATGTCAGTGGACATGTCACCGCTGACATCCGACGCTCCATAGAGGTCTATGGAGAGTCCGTTTAGGTCCGCCTAAAAAACTGACACGCGGACCTGAACGGATCGTTCGTGTGAAAGAGGCCTAAAAGTTTGGCAGACTGCCCGGA
Source organism: Lithobates septentrionalis (assembly GCA_037952835.1). NCBI lineage: Eukaryota > Metazoa > Chordata > Amphibia > Anura > Ranidae > Lithobates > Lithobates septentrionalis. The sequence continues at coordinate 155,507 of JBBDGP010003123.1, read as the reverse complement.
TGTTTTCTTTTGACAGCTGAGTGAGCACATAAGTCTCTCCACTTGTTACATGAAAGAATCGTCAAACTCTGCAATAGAGATCGTCGGGGGGGGGGGGGGGTTGAATCGAGATCACGATTTTTTAACGATTAATTGTGCAGCTCTACTAGGTACACATATAGTGCTGAAGCTCGTTTAAAGCAGCTGCCAGCTTTCCGATGAACTTCAATATCTTTACCCGAGAATGCCTTCATCCATCATGGGAAGGATCTTCAACATGTAAGGCACTTTCCATTATGATCAGTGTTGAACATTTCCTAACTGGAGCTCTACACAGGACACAGCAGTGACATAGGCAGGAGGAACTGAGCGAAGAGGGGGACCGGGAGACCGACATTAATGGGACGATATCTCTGCATTAGGGTGGCATTAGGCAGTACTAGAGGTGAGCATTTACTTTTTTTTTTTTTTTTCTTTGTAGGTAGATCTTTTATTAGAACTTTAATTTTAGAGACGGCGTAGCCTGAGCAATATTGGTAAGTTTTCAGCAAACACAAATCCTTCAACTCTCATTTTCAGTTCATGAAAGGGAACACTTCTTTTTTCCCAGGCTCTTGCTATGGTTTATCTCACAGCAATAAGAATAGGAGTAGTTTTGGTTGAACTTTTTACTACGCTCCTGACAGGCAGCTGCAATAATGCGACTCATGAACCTTTGAGAAGCAGGGTGCCAAAAAGGCAATGCCCCTGGGCCAGAAGCAGGTTATTTGGGGACACGACCTGCCAAATCTGCATTATTATGTCATCTACTAAACATCCCCAAAAACATGTGCTGGGGAAAGAAGGGAAAGTTAAAAGGTAACCCCAGTAGGTACCAAGTATCAACACATTAGTTTTCTAATGAAGGTTCAAGTCTTAAATATATTTTAATTGAACACATAGCAATTATTGCCTATAGTTTCCACAACTTATTTTTTTCTGGCAGTTTTAGAAAAAAAAAAAAAAAAAAAAAAAAAAAAATCGCAGTGTCTACAGATCAAAGTGGAAAGGTAACTTAGGGCCAGTTCATACCATAAAACGCAGTCTGGTTGCGTTCCAGATGCTTTTCTGCATGCACTTTTTGACGCGTTTCAGTGCGTTTTTGATGCAGTCCAGTGCATTTTTCCCCCCCTCTTTTTTTCTTATCTTTAAATAAGGACATGTGTGTTCCAGTGCGTTTTACAGCGTTACAGTACAGTCCAGTGCAGGAAAAATGCAGCATGTTCTACTTTTTTTTCCTGGAACTGGAATGCACTGGAACTGCAAGCACTAGTATGAACTATGCCATTAAAAACCATATATCCTACTTTCCATGCGTTTTTGATGCAGAAAAAAAAAACTCACTGACTGCATGTGGTGTGAACTGGCCCTTAAAGTACCTACTGTACTAGGAGTGATTTTATACATTTAATTTTTTTGGCCAATGCGGAGCTCTTTCCTTTAAGGTGGACTTGTACCTTTTGCTGGGTTCCTTTCCTCAGGAAGACTTTAAAAGTTAGGTCGGTGCTCCACCAATGTTTGATCATATAACCGCTGAACAAGACGGGGAACACAAATCGCTGCTGAAACTTCACGACTGCAAAAAGGTAAAAAAAAATAAAAAAATTGCCCATTATTAAACAAGTCAGTAAATGCCAATGTGGTAGAATACTCAGACCTGAAAACATAAAAATAAAATTTCACATGGAACCGCACAACATTTAGCAAATAAAGAACCCTGTATATGAAAAACGTCACTTCTATGAGAGAGTAAATTAGGAATATTATATATTGTTCTCATATACATTGTAATGATGTGTATCTGTTGTCTTTCCTATGTTTTTTTTTTTTTTTTTTTAGATAATTATGGAAATGAAAGGCGCTTAATGCAAAAAATATCATTTTGTTAATGTCTATTGAGGGATGTAGGAAGTCTCAAACCAGCAGGTTATACTGCCGTGTTCAGGAGATTTGGCCAAAAAACAAAAAAAAAAACCTGTAGGTCCAGCCCAGGACATAACCCATCCTGCTACCAGCAGGCCTCAGTTTTCTGGCAGAGCAGTACCACGAGCATGATCATAAAACACAGAAGGGTAGGACCTGTGATCCCCACTGGACTCCAAGAAAATACTATGCCAACAGACCCAACGTAAACAATAGGCACTGCAGCTCAAAGGGACGGAAGAACAATGTTTTTGTTAAAGGTGGAAAGAAGAGACTACCATAAGAAAAAAACAACAACATCCTCAATACCATCTTATCCTTGTGCAAGGCCAAAAACATTATTTTTTTTTTTTTTAAACAATACAACAAATGGCAACCACCCCAACCTATAACTGGCCTTTGCAGCAAGGAGCACATGGAAGGGCGATGCATGCCAAAAAACAACAAACAAAAATTCCCAGTTCACCAGCCAGCCTGTAACAAACCGAATTGTCCTAACAGTTTACGTTAAAACCAGGGGTTTAGTTTGTACACATTTGCAAATGGATGCGTAAGCTGCAGCGGCCACGTCACGGGACCCCGGTGTACTGCAGTCCTAACTCTATAAATTTTGAGACCCCTTGGTTTTCATGGGGTCAACTCGGTTAGTTGCAAGCTGGCAAGTGAGCTGGGAATTTTAGTTTGTTGTTTTTTTGACATGCGTCGCCCTTTCCATGTGCTCCTTGCTGTAAAGGCCAGTTATAGGCTGGGGTGGTTGCCATTTGTTTGTACTGTTGGTATTTTAATTGAACACATAGCAATTGTTGCCTAAATAGTTTCCACAACTTCTGTTTTTTTTTTTTTTTTTTGGCAGTTTTAGAAAAAAAAAAAAAAAAAAAAAATCGCAGTGTCTACAGATCAAAATGGAAAGGCCCGTTTTGCCGCATTTGCATGCTGCGTTTAGCCGTGCTTTACCGCGTTCGCGTCTAGAAGCGTCTGCAAAGAATGACATTTTGCGACCCAACTTTGAGGCCCCATATCTCGGGGCCACTTGGTGCTAGGAACCCCAAATTTGGTGTGCTAACACAGTGGAACTAGCACTACACCATATCCAAATTGGGGTCCTAGCACCAAGTGGCCCCAAGATATGGGGCCCCAAATTTGGGTCACAAAATGTCATTCTCTGCTGCAGAAAAATGCTTGACATTTTGCGATCCGACTTTGGGGCCCTGTATCTCGGGGCCACTTGGTGCTAGGAACCCCAAATTTGGATATGTTGTCGCAAAATGTCATTCTCTGCTGCAGTTTACCATCATATTTCTGTGTTTTCTGGTCCAAAAAAATAGGGTTTCTTTAAAAACACTTATACGCAACTGCCTAAAAACGAGACTGTGTACATGGACACATAGGATAACATTGAATGAGTTCAGGGGCAGTTGAAAAAAGTGTCCAACTGCCTCTGAAGTGGGCGTTTAACAGCATCTCGTGTGCATGAGGCCTTAGGATATCTGGATCCGTCAGGTGCCTGGACTGATGGCCATCTCAGCCTCTCAGCGAGCCGCTCCCCGCCCCTCCACAGCTCAGCGCTCCAATGAGCGTGGAGGAGCAGAGCAGGAGAGATGCTGACTGACAGGCAGCAGCTCTCTGCTCAGGGAGGTGAGAGAACCGAGCCATCGGCGGTGTTCGGTGACACGGTTCTCAGTGAAGAGGCAGCGGGGGACAAATGCAGCATCCACCAAGGTAAGTATGAATAGGTGGAAAAACAAAAACAAGAAAAAACATACTTCTCTTTTAAAGTAGAACTACAGACAAAACCCCCCTCCCCCACCCATGTTGGATAGCTTAAGGGAGGGTCATAACCTCTGTCAGTTTATTCTTTGCTATCTGTGTCCCATTGTGGAGATTTCCCTTCATTTCCTGTCCCATAGCCAAACAGGAAGGGAGAGGAAATTCCTGCAAATTAAGGGAATCCTCCCAGTGTATAGATTGCATTCATATTTTTGCCACCCAAATGCATTATTTTACATTTTTCTACAATAAACCTCATTCGCCATAAAGTTGCCCACCCCATTAATTTGTTCAAACCCCATAGCATTAACCCCTTCCAGGGCAAAGTTGGCAGAAAACAGGGAATAAAAAGATGTCAATTCTAGTAGGACACTAGCAAAAAAACCTGAAGCGTGCAGGTAGTAGGAGGGGTTATACCCTGGGCTGTCCTACAGTTTTTTGTATGCCAGTGTCCAATCCTCCTGTAGGTGGCAGCAGGGTTTGATGAATGTGCTTTGAATCTAGGAGCCAGCTAAAAAAGTTAGAAGCCAGTTTTTTTTTTTTTTTTAACCTTTTGCCTACTAGGCACTTGCACCCCCTTCCTGCCCAGGCCAATTTTAAGCTTTCAGAGCTGTCACAATGATAATTGCCCTTTCATGCGACGCTGTACCCATATGAAATTTTTAGCTTTTTCTTGAGACAGATAGAGCTTATTTCTGGTGGTATTTAATCACCGCTGGGGTTTTTATTTTTCGGTAAATACATGAAAAAAGACCGAAAATTTGGAAAAAAGAAAAAAAAACCTTTTATAAAATTTTGGAAGTAATTTTTATTTTCCTCATAAATTTTCGGTGATGAGGCTGCACTGACGGGTCACTGATGAGGTAGCATTGATGGGCAGTGATAGGTGGTCACACCGGCTGTCCAGGGAGTGGCGGCTGTCAGGCTGCTCTGACCAGACTAGGAGTCGTAGTCGGAGGCTGTCCAGGGGGATCCCCTGCGAGGTGGAGTCTGGCTTGGTGCCATTGCCGTCATTGCCGTGCCCGTTCAGAGCCACCGGTTTCTGCTGCAGGTTCCCCGGAAAGCTTGATGTAGAACCAAAACCAGCGGGAGGAGAGAGATACACACAGGGAATGCTTCATGCAAGGGGCTCCCACCCTGCCCCCTGTCAGCTCCACTCATACTCATACCATCCACTTATACTTTAAATCCTGCTTGACTGTGAAGAAAAAACGTCTCAGAACCCAACTGCACCTTACTGCGAAAAAAAAGATTCCAACCAGTGGATAGAAGTACACCTGAGGAGGACTGCACAATTCCAGGCTACAAACATTGCTACTATCAGGGGGCATGCTGCAAGAGGTCCAGGACACATTACTGAGGAATGTGCTGAGGGCAAATCGGGAGACAAAACCTAGGCAGCTGGTAGCAGGTAACGAGTCACGACCAAAAGGTAGGGCTTCCCACTCCCGGCATCAGAAAACGCTCAAGACACCTGCCGGTCGGCTGCGCCCCCTCCTCACACTAGCCACTGAGGCTGACAACAGCCCAGGCGTCAGGCCGCATTTTCCACTCGCCACGGTGACCTGCCACCTGGGGTTTGTCGAGCCTTGGGTGGCAGTATAACCTGAAGATTTAAGACGTTCTCTAAGGCGGAGAGATAGATTGATGATGTCACGATCACTATTTTATCCTGGGAGTTGAACAGGAAGTTCCCATCCCACTGCCAGAACACAGTGCTGTTTACTGTATGTAGCAAAGGCCACACACAGTTAATACAGTGTGCCCAACAAGCACACCTATTAGTGCAATAAATAACTTGTGTGGGCCAACCATTTGAAGGGAAATTAAACATGGACTCATTTTTTTTATTTGCCAATGTCTATCTCTTGTAGGCACTTGCATATAACCCACAAGTCTAGGATTTACTTTATCCCTGTGTCCCTCAATGGAAACCTTTATATTTTACATTCCTCTGAATCTTCGACATGAACACCATCCAGAGATAGGAGCTAAAAAAAAAAAAATTTAGGGTGACGTTTTAGGGAGTTATCCAATCGCCGCCAGGGGTCAGGAAAGAATTTATCCCTCATTGTAGCAAATTGGGTTATGCTTCATAAGGGTTTTTTCCTTCTTCTGGATGTGGCTATGCAAGACCCATTCGTGTCACCTATTCCCACTGTCCCGTGAATGGAAAACTACAAGTCCCGACAACCTTTGTGGCCGTCAGCTTGTAGTTTTCAAAGAACTACCAGGGCGCTGTGAGCACTGTGGTAGTTCATTGAGCCTTCCTGTCAGAATGTATCGGCTTCCTCGTATGAGGTACGAGCAAGCCGATACACTGACAGGCCTGCAAGAGACCTGCATGGCACCAGCAATCTGCTGATCGCTGGTGCAATGCTTTACAGGCTACTGCAACAAAAAAAAAAATTTACCTGCAAAAAAACAAAAAAAAAACAACTTTTTTTTAAAAGTGAACTTATCTTTTAATGAGAAGTGAAATAAACCTGTGTGCTCATGAAGCTCTAAGTATTCATGTATGATATGGGGAATCTAAAACAAACATAATCTTCCCATTCAGGAAAAAAGGGAGTCAGCCATTGGACAGAGAAGGTCATTCTGCTCTGCCTTTCATGTGATTGTTTAATGGGGTTTCCCTTGTCATGCCAAAACATGGGAAGGGACCATGTCCCCAAGGGATTCCTCCATCATGGGAAACCTATCGGGACCGATATGGAAGATCTGTTATAAATAGTAGAAGATGCATCAACCAAATCTGAATAACGTTTCTTCTGTATTGCTCCAAGATCAAGAGGGGTTCTAGGTTGAGAAGTGATCACTTAATGTTTCTCAGCATGATTTAAATATAATTATCTCCAAAGTAGCTTTCCTGTGCACTCAGGAAGACTCTCTTAACCCAGCTGGGTCAATAAACATAGGCCTAAACTTCCCGCTGTGTGAGCTCTGTCCCTTCCCGCCATCTACACACCAATAGAAGCGTCCAATCAACTTCCAACATTTTTAAAAGGCCAGGAGAGCAGAGCTCACATTTTTTTTTCATAAATGCTGTGGGGATCCGGACAGGCTCACTTAAAACAATCAACTGAGATGAAGAAGAAAACATTCTAATACAGAGAACTGGTCTCCGCTAGTGAGCACTCACCTCCATTTACAGTCTTGCTGGACACCAGTCGGGTGATCTCAGCGGCCACAGACACCTCTCCCGCTTTGTTTTTGGAGGAGACTGGAAATTGGAACTCCACAAAGTATGTTCTGCCAGCAGAGAATAGAGAAAAAAGTAATCACTATTAGGAACTAGAACTGCACAATTAATCGTTAAAAAAATCGCGCTCTCGATTCAACCCCCCTGACAATCTCTATTGTGGTTTGCCGATTCTTTCATATAACAAGTGGAGAGACTTATCTGCTCACTCAGCTGTCAAAAGAAAACATCCAGGCAGTCTGCCAAGTTTTTAACATGAAACATTGTAACTAACTCTTCCTTCTTAGATCAAAGGGATAAACTTCTGTGTGAAAAAAAAGTTTAGGCAGTCTGCCAAGTTTTTAAACAAAAAAAGTAAATAAGTAAATGCAGGAAGTTTAACCACCCAAAGTCTAAATCTTTTTCTGACACTCGTTTCTTAAAGCGGTAGTAAACCCGCTGAATTTTTTTTTTTCCCTACACCTGTAAGGGAAAAGGCATAATGAGCTAGTATGCACCGCATACTAGCTCATTATGAGATACTTACCTTAGAACGAGGCGTGTCTTGCGGGTATCGCGGCTCCGGCGCTGTGAGTGGCCAGAGCCGCTATGTCGTCACTCACGCGCATGCGCACGGGAGACTTCTTTCCGGCAAGGTCCGGAGTTTGCCGGGCTTTCAGCCGAGAATCCCCTGTGCGCATGCGCCGCTGCAGTCAGCGGCTCAATGCGAGGGGAATATCTCCTAAACCATACAGGTTTAGGAGATATTTTTTTTACCTACAGGCAAGCCTTATTATAGGCTTACCTGTAGGTAAAAGTTTCAAAAATAAGGATACAACCACTTTAAGTTAAAATCAATATTTTTTGCTAGAAAATTACTTGGAACCCCCAAACATTATATATAATTTAGCAGAAACCCTAGGGAATAAAATATTTTATGTCACACTGTATTTGCCCAGCGTTCTTTCAAAAACATTTTTTTGGATGATGTTACGCCGCGAGAATCGTGTGTTACGCCACGAGAAGGATGTGGAATTCCCTTCCACAGGCAGTGGTCTCAGCGGGGAGCATTGATAGCTTCAAGAAACTATTAGATAAGCACCTGAATGACCGCAACATACAGGGATATACAATGTAATACTGACACATAATCACACACATAGGTTGGACTTGATAGACTTGTGTCTTTTTTCAACCTTACCTACTATGTAACTATGTGAGAGAATCGTGATCTATCGTCTAAGCAAAAAAAAAAATTGTGATTCTCATTTTAGTCAGAATCGTGCAGCTCTATTAAAAGCGGAGTTCCACACAAAAATGGAACTTCCACTTTTCGGAACCCTACCCCCCTCCGGTGTCACATTTGGCACCTTTCAGGGGGGAGGGGGGTGCAGATACCTGTCTAAGACAGGTATTTGCACCCACTTCCGGTATAGACTTCCATGGGAGTCTATGCCTCTTCCTGTCCCCCACGCTGTCTCCTGGGAAACACAGCTCCCAGGAGATAGCGGGGACCACTTACGATGCGCAGCGCGACTCGCGCATGCGCAGTAGGGAACTGGGAAGTGAAGCCGCAACGCTTCACTTCCTGATTCCTTCAACTAGGATGGCGGCGGCAGCTGCCGAGAACCGAGCGGGTTCTCGGCGTCGCCTGCCGACATCGCTGGACCCCGGGACAGGTAAGTGGCCATTTATTAAAAGTCAGCAGCTGCAGTATTTGTAGCTGCTGGCTTTTAATATTTTTTTTTTTTTTTGCGGTTTGGGTGGACTCCCTCTTTAAGAACTGGATATTAGTAAGGCTGAAAAGATTTTCAACTTTAAGTGGTCAGAGTAGTGTGTCAGTGAATAGGGGCACCACGATCTAAGATCAGTCCTATTTCCGGCACCATCAGAAATGCAGGGAGTTTACATTCCTACCTACTGCAGCTGGCATTCCACTAAGAGAAAGGAGAGGAGGGTAGGTTTTTGTGGGCTTGTTCACATAATGACCTCAGCTACCACAGGTGGGCTTGGGCTGATAGTCGGAAGACTGAAAATGTCTGACATCTGGCAGGTCTCTAAAAAGTCATGGAGGTGGGTGGCCCGTAAAACATAGAAGGGCAGGACAGGCTTTGGCAATTACAGCCTAGTGAGCTGTCAACTACAGCCTATGGCAGCTGTGTTGTATAGGAAAGCAAGGGCCCACCACAGAATTATCCAGCAAGCCAGTTTGTGCTTAATTGCTTGTTGACCAGACGCCGTCATTATTCTGCGGCAGGTCGGCTCGTTCCCGAGAATCGCCATAGCTGTACGTCGGTACGTTTTATAGCTACAGCAGGCAGCTGCATGGCAGGGAGCTGATGCGCGTGGCCCGGCGGCTGCTATGTCCGCCGGCCACCCGTGATCACTCCACAAAGAGCCAGAATGGGGATCTGTCAATATAAACAAACAGATCCCCGTTCTGACGGGACTACAGGGTGATCGTCTGTTCCTAGTGATTGAGAACAGCGATCTCTGTACTCCCAGTCAGTCCCCCCCCCCCCCCCACAGTTAGAAACACCTCCCAGGGAACACATTAAACCTCTTGACCATCAGTAGTGTTAAGCCCTTCCCTGCCAGTGTCATTTATACAGTAATCAGTGCATTTTTTTTTATATTTTTTAGCACTGATCGCTGAATAAATGTCAATGGTCCCAAAAAAGTGTCTAAAGTTTCTGATCTGTCCACCGCAATGTTGCTATAACTAGTAAAGAAATAAAAATTATAATAAAAATGCCATAAATCTAGTCCCCATTATGTAGACGCTATTACTTTTGCACAAACCAATCAATATTTACGCTTATTGTGATTTTTTTAAACAAAAATATTTAGAAGAATACATATCGGCCTAAAATGATGGATATTTGTTTTAATTTTTATTTTTTTTGGATATTATAGCAAAAAGTAAAAAATATTGTTTTTTTTTTTTCAAAATTGTCGGTCTTTTTCTGTTCATAGCGCAAAAAATAAAAACCGCAGAGGTTCAAAGTACAACCAAAAGAAAGCTCTACTTGTGGGGAAAAAAAAAGGACGTCAATCTTGTTTGGGTACAGGGTAGTATGACCGCGCAATCAGTTAAAGTGACGCAGTGCCGTATGACAAAAATTAAGGGGGAAAATCTTCCAGGTCTTAAGTGGTTAAGCATGTGCCTAGTGACCATCTTCCTGCTGCCACTAAAAATTACATTGCATGCCTGCCTTGGCACAGGTACCTTAGGTTGCCTATTCTTAAAAAGTGAAGCAAGAACGTGACACAGGAAGTGCAAAACTGCACAAGTGACTAGTAGCATCTCTATGCTGCCTGTGCAGTGTAGAAGTACTGTGGGAATCACATAAGTGGATTTGAGCACAGACATATCTTAATTCTATTGCACTCCCTGTAGCTCTCCTGCAACGGTGTCCCATTTGCCCCATATTGGCATTAGAGCCACTGAAGTATGGTATAAGCAAGTAAGTAATTTGCATTTTGCAGAGTAGAATAGGGACTGGCCAGAGAGGGATTACTTTGACGGCGTTGGCCAGCTTAAACATGTATTGCAATGCATGTAAAAAAAAAAAAATCCCTGTTTTTATGCAAAGTTTGCCAGAAATGTGTAAGGGTGTATAGCAGCGTATGGGGGGGGGGTCTAAAGGTGTATAACAGTATACAGAGGGTTGATTCAGATTTTTAACATAAATGGCTGGACAGAAAAAAAAAAAAAATGTTTCTGGGAGAAACAGTTTATAAATATTACGCGTCTTAAAGTGGATGTAAACCCAATGTTATCCTTTCTAAACTACTGCCATAGGGGTTATCTATAAGGATATAGATGCCTCCTGCATGTATCTTTACCTGTCAAATGTCTCCCCTCTGTCTGTTATGAGAGCCGAAAAACTGCAGATTCTGTGGGTGGGTCTGTTGTCTGGAGCTCGGTGGGTGGAGTCATGATGTCAGTAGAATCCCCGCCCACCTCTACACTCCCCTTGTCAATATGCATTTTCTCCTGTGTATTTCTAACACTGAACTTCTGCTATGATCGCTAACATCCAGTGAAAAGACAGGAAAGTAACCACATGACTTCGGCATGCCAAATCATGCTGAGGTGTGGAACAGCCAATCCTGGCAGAGCTGCTGAAGAAAGGAGTGGGGGAGGGAATTAAAAAATACTACATGTCTTAGGCTAGTGCACAAGATATGTTAATCACCTGTCACTCACAGCAAGGGGGAGGATTTGACAAAGTTTTTCTCAGTTTGTCAAGATTTATCTCACTGAACAATAAAAGAGGATTGCTCAGAGATGGATTAACTCTGTGTGGCAAGACTGGGCTCAAATGATAGGAAATCTTATACTCTACAGTATGACATAAAAACAAAAAAAAAAAAAAACAATTTGGGGTTTACATCCACTTAGACGGTGTATTTAGTAGGAGTTCCCCTTAAGAGCCCTTGCACACTGGGGCGGCATCGGCGGTAAAACGCCGCTATTATTAGCGGCGTTTTACCGCCGGTATGCGGCCGCTAGCGGGGCGGTTTTACCCCCGCTAGCGGCCGAGAAGGGGTTAAATACCACCGCAAAGCGCCTCTGCAGAGGCGCATTGCCGGCGGTATAGCCGCGCCGTCCCATTGATTTCAATGGGCAGGAGCGGTAAAGGAGCGGTATACACACCGCTCCTTCACCGCTCCGAAGATGCGGCTAGCAGGACTTTTTTTACCGTCCTGCCAGCGCATCGCTCCAGTGTGCAAGCCCTCGGGGCTTTCACACTGGAATGACAGTAGCGGCACTTTCGGGGCGGTTTGCAGGCGCTATTATTAGCGCAATAGCACCTGCAAACCGCCCCAGTGTGCAAGGGCTCTTATGGTTTAAATGGAATCTATTTACAAAGACACTTGCGCTTACTTACTACCAGGTTCACATATTTTTTCCTTTCTCATTCTTTTGTTTAATGATCCTGAAAATGTGATGAAATCAATGAGGCATGGAGGTGGGAGAAGGGATAGTTAAGGTAGAACTCCAACACAAATTTCTATTTGCTATTGAGTGGGGAAAGGTTATGACCACTGTCAGCTTCTTTACTGCTGTCTATGTCCTTGTTATCACGTGCCCCTTCTTGTCCCCAGAACCACATAGAAAGTGTGGGGGAACCTCACATCAGTAAAATACCCATCACAGGAGCAACAATGTCTACTCTTAATCGCTATTTTGTCCTTGATGGAGAGATTCTCTTCATTTTTGTCCACAGGACCACACAGGAAATGAGGGCTTAAAAGAGAAGTATGGGTTTCTGGGTCCTCCCCCAATCATACTTACCTAGGTGGATGCTGCATCTGTCCCCCGGGGCGCCTCTGCACTAAGAACTGAGCGATCGAACACCGCCAATGGCATGGTTCTTGACAGTCAACAGCTCCCCGAGCAAAGAGCTGCTGACTGTCAATCAGCAGCGCTCCACTCTGCTCCTCCATGCTCACTGGAGCGCTGAGCTGTGGAGGGGCGGGGAGCAGCCGTCTCAGCCTCTCTCAGCGGCTCGCTGAGGGGCTGAGACTGGAGTCAGTCCAGGCACCTGGCAGATCCAGACTTTGTCGCGATGACGCGGTGCTTGGACTGATTTCTGTGACGTCAACAGAGAGCAGACTTCAGCCCGCTCTCTGCTGAAAACGGGTCACAGGAGTGCAAAACGAATTGCACTCCTGTGACCTATTAACCTGATGATGGAGTATAACCCAGTAGGTAATGAATATTACCCTGACTCTGTGTCCCATGATGTATGAAAAAGAAAGTAAATCATGGCTGTGCAAGGTTCTGCCCACCCGACATTGTGCCATTTAGTCACAGAGTTTTATGAACGGGAGAACTACAAGTACCGATAGCTTTTGCAGTTGTCAATGAACTACCAGGGTGCTGTTGACAACTCTAGATAGTTCATGGTTTCTTCCTGTAATTGTGTAACTACGAGGCAGGAGCAGACAGCTTACACTGACAGTATGCAGGGAGACCTGCATTGCACCCGCAATATGCTGATCGCAGGTGCAATGCTTGCCTTGTAGGCTCCCAGTAAAATAATAAATGCATATTTTTTTACCTGCAAAAAGATGTGTATTCATTTTTTTTCTTTTCAAAAAGGTGAACTTATACTTGAAACATTCCAAAAAAATAAAAAAAGTAAATAAAAAGCAGGTTTTTTACTCTTTATTAAACTTGTCAATGGAATGTTTATCATGTGACAGGAGTCCACAAAGCCAAGTGCTTAGCGTTTACTGCAAATGAAGTCCCTCATTTTTATTGTCCTGATCCACATAAGTCCCAATACTTACACAAAACAGATTGTTTCTAGGGGAATAAATAAGTTAAACTGAAAAAAAAAGTCTTTATTATCCTAACTTGCAGCAGATTGGCTGGGATGGTTGAGTATTTGCAGGCGGTCATTTCCACCAATCTTTTCCAATCACTACATACCGTTTGATAGAGGATGCTGCCCTTGGCGGTTTTCCATTGCTGCCTCTTTTGCCCAGGGGGACATACGTGGTTTCTGGTTTGACCTTTAAGGATTCCACAATGACCCGAGCCGCATGCATCCGCCCCAGCAGCGTGAGACGGTCAACACTGAGATCCATGGCTTCTATCCGGGTTTTCTCACTAACCAATCTCTCTGTGGATTTATGTCTGAAAAACAGTGCCGGAAAAGCTTGTGATTATCCTTACTTTAGTCAGAGAACTGATAATGCTATATTGGAAACACTGCAAAGGTCAGAAAGTCCACTCCATTTTTCTTAAGGGGCACGCTGTCACTTTAACCTCTTAAGGACCAGGCCTATTTTTCAAACTTGGTGTTTACAAGTTAAAATATTTTTTTTTTGCTACAAAATTACTAAGAACCCCTAAACATTAGATTTTCTTTTTTCAGACACCCTAAAGAATAAAATGGCGGTTATTGCAATACTTTACGTCACACCGTATTTGCGCAGTGGTCTTAAAAGCGCAATTTTTTGGGGAAAAAAATACACTTTTTTTACTTACATTTTTTTTTATATTGTGAAAGATAATATGTTACGCCGAGTAAATTGATACCAGACGTGTCATGCTTCAAAATTGCGGCCGCTCGTGGAACGGTGACAAACTTTTACCCTTAAAAATCTCCATAGGCAACGTTTAAAAATGTCTACAGGTTACCAGTTTTGAGTTACAGCAGAGGTCTAGTGCTAGAATTGTTGCTCTCGCTTCAACGAACCTGGCGATACGTCACAAGTGTGGTTTGAACACCGTTTTCATATGCGGGCGCAACTTATGTATGCGTTCGCTACTGCACGCGAGCATGGCGGGATTGGGCGCTTTAAAAAAAAAAAAAAATTCTGTTTTATTTAACTTTTTATTTTTACACTGTCCTTTTAAAAAAAATATGTTTTGGGTCACTTTTATTCCTATTACAAGGAATGTAAACATCCCTTGTAATAGAAAAAAGCATGACAGGACCTCTTAAATATGAGATCTGGGGTCAAGAAGACCTCAGATCTCATATTTACACTAAAATGCAATAAAAAAAAAATAATGAAATGTCATTTTTTTTTTTTTTTTTTTTAACAAAGAAAAAAAAAAATTCCCCTTTAAGAGCATTGGGCGGAAGTGATGTTTGACATCACTTCTGCCATCCAATGCTATGGAGCCGAGCGGGGGCCATCTTTCCCTCACTCGGCATCCAGCCTGTGAGGGAGGAGGACACGATCGGCTCCGCCGCTACCGACGGCGACGACCGGATCGCAGCGGGTGGGGGGGGCACTCTCCCGCCCCCAATAAAAGTGATCTTGCGGCGAATGCGCCACGGAGACCACTTTTATCTGAAAGAGGACCGTCCGCTCTTGAAGAGGATACCGGGGTTATGGCAGCTAGCTGCTGCCATAACAATGATATTCCTCTTCAATAAAGCCGCTGTACAACTGCGGCGGGCGGTCCTTAAGTAGTTAAAGAAGTATTATCACAAAATAATTTCTACTGAATCCTCCAGGGAACTCTGTCCCATTCTAATCCGTGGACACAGTGTACAATAAAACCACGACCTACGTTTGTGCTGCCTGTACACACAATTTTTTTTTTTTTTTTTTTTTAGAGGTCGACACATAAATATCGGCCGATATTTGGCCAATTTTGAGAAATCGGCATCGGCCGATTATTATCCAGATTAGGCCAATATTTAACAATGACCGCATCGTGCCCACAAGTCTTCCTCCTCCCTTCTCAGTTGGCAGAGCAGCGCTTGACGCTAGCCAGAGCCGCTGAGTGTGTGAAACTGACATATGTAACTGAATGCAGAGAGAGGGACCAACTGTCAAAAATAAGCGTTGATGACAGGGTGGGCGGGACACAGCAGCTATCAAACACCAGCCAATGGGATGGGATCCGGGCGGGCCGCTACGTGTATGTGGCGCAGCCCCCTTTCTTAAGCAGCCCAATCATTGGCTGGTGTTTGATATGGGTCCTGCCCACCCCCGACATCACCGCTGAATTTTGACAGCTGGTCTCTCTCTGCATTCAGTTACATAAGTTTCACAGTTACACTATATCGGCTCAGTGTGAAACCTGCCTGTGCCAACGTCATCTGCCAGTGCCACCAGTCAGTACCAATCAGTGCCATCTGTACTGAGGACATCAAGTGTGCGGTAGAGTGACAAGAGCAAGCTGAGGGGGGGGGGGGGTGGAGTGGGAGAGTTTATGAGATAAAGGAAAGAAAAAACAAATCGGCCTAAAATATCGGCCGCAAAAATCGTCATTATATATCGGCCATTACGATTTCTAAATATCAGCATCTGCCAGAGAAAAAGACATATCGGTCGACCTCTAAAATATATTAAATTATATTATATATCTCAGCACCACTTCCAGGAGATCAGATTACTTCTCCATCTGCCATGATACTAAATATGAGAGGAGCTTTCACTCTGTGAATGTTGAACAAAACTGGTTGTGTCCCTGGCAGCATGCTGTGAATTGAACTGCAAGTGCCTACCATCCCCAAATATTAATACACCGCAATTGCTGTGTTGTAATCTGTCCGCTTGCAGGATACCTCAAAAAAGAGGGGAGGGATCTCTGTGTCCCATGATGTACTCAAAGAAAGGGATTTTACAGGTAAGTATAAACGAAAAAATCCTATTTTCTTTTTTATACATCATGGGACACGGAGTTAGGCTAATATTCATTACCTGCTGGGACGTCTCAGAGCAATAGCCTTGAGGGGAGGGAGACACCCTGCCAAACAATAGCCATCAGAACTTATACGGCAGCCCACAGTACACTGTGGCTGAAAGTCAAATCCTCGGCTGCTCGAACATCCACTTGATAAAATTTTGTGAACGTATGCACTGAAGACAAGGTAGCAGCCTTACAAATCTGAGCCACAGATACCCGATGGCGAAAATCCCAGGAGGTTCCCACACCCCTGGTAGAATGAGCTCTCACCCTAAAGCAGTGGTTCTCAACATTTCTAGTGCCGTGACCCCTTGATAAAATTTCCCAAGTTGTGGGGACCCCCAACAGTAAAATTATTTTCGTAGCGTGGGTTGTCAGCACCCAAGGCAAGACAAGTAATTTGCGCCCCTAACCCACGGACATTTAGCGCTCCCTGAGTCCCTTCCACTCGTACAGTATTAAAACCCCTTATGGTACATTTTAGGATGTACCGCTCTTTCTCTTTGTTCTCCTTTATTTCCCTTTTATCCCTCTCTCGATCCTAATTAGTTTTTTTTCCCCCTCCCTCTCTCTAGCTGTCTTTCTTGTTCTTGCTCTCCCTTTTTCTTTGTTCCTCCACCTCTTATCCTCTCCCTTCCATGTATTCTCTATTTTTATTCCTTCTCTTACTCCTTGGTGGTGGGATCAGTGGCGGTGCTGGCGGGGAGTTGGGATGAGTGGCAGTACTGGGGGAAGTTCTGATCAGCCAACTTAGGTGCTCTTGATCAAGGTCATCTGCTGATCCGAGAACTGTAGTGGGGACTTTTAATGGCAATGCGAATCACAGGCAGTGTGACTCACTGCGTCTCAGACTTTGTGGTGTCTTGTAGCAGTGACACCTATGCCGAAATCAGGAGATAGGGTCTCCTCCAGCCCCTCCCACTTCACATTCCTCACCAGGCAGCTGACCTCTAGTCTCTGCCCCCCAGCCATACCGTCATCTGAATAGGCGGATGCGAAGAGGCTGAGTGGGCAGCCGCAGGCTCCAGGAACAGCCCTGCTGGGCGGACAAAAAAGGCTGGGAGAGCTGTGTGGGGTTCAGAATCAGGAACAGCCCAGGATTCGGTGACCCCTGGCAAATCATCATTTGACCCCCGAGGGGGTCCCGACCCCCAGGTTGAGAACCACTGCCGTAAAGGGAAGAGCTTTATGTTTCAGAACGTGAGCCTGAATGATCAATTGACAGACCCAATTGGCAATGGAAGCCTTGGAAGCTGCCTGCCCCTTCTTTGGTCCTTTTGGTAAAACAAAAAGGAGTCTGAGCCTCAGATCTCCGCAGATCTAGACAAATAAACCTTGACTGCCTGGACAACGTCCAATGAATGCAGTCGTCTCTCTTCTGCCGAACGAGGCCGAGAGAAAAAAAAGCAAAATAATGTTCTGATTTAAATGAAAGGCTGACACCACTTTTGGCAGAAAGAATGAAACAGGTCGTAACACGTCCCTGTCGTGGTGAATAATCAAGTACGGTTCCCTGCATGAAAGGGCCGCCTAACTCCGACACCCTTCTAGCCGAGGTGATAGCCATCAGGAAGGCTAGCTTGCGTGACAGCAAGTCTAATGATATTTCCTTGATAGGTTCAACTAGTTGTTTCTGTAATGCCCTGTACACACGATCGGATGTTGGCTCAAACTTGTCTTGCATACACACGGTCACACAAAGTTGTCGGAAAATCTGATCGTTCTGAACGCGGTGACGTAAAACACGTACGTCGGGACTATAAGCGGGGCAGTAGCCAATAGCTTTCGTCTCTTAATTTATTCTGAGTATGCGTGGCACTTTGTGTGTCGGATTTGTGTACACACGATCGGAATTTAACCAATCGAATTTTGTTGTCGGAAAATTTTATAGCCTGCTCTCAAACTTTGTGTGTTGGAAATTCCGACGGAAAAAGTCCGATGGAGCCCACACACGATCGGAATTTCCGACAACACAATCCGATCGCACTTTTTTCGTCGGAAAATCCGACTGTGTGTACAGGGCATAACACAGACAGCACCAAGTTCAAGCCCTAGGACACATAGGTGACCTAATGGGGGGAAGCAAGCGAGTTGCCCCCTGCATAAAAGGTTTGGGCCAGTGAATGGGAGGCTAAAGGCCTTTGGAAGAATACTGATAGGGCTGAAACTCGACCTCTGATTGTACTCAAAGCCAATTTGATTCTGACTGTAGAAAAAAAAAAGAATTTTCCCAATCACGTATTTCCGAGGATGCCATTTTTTTGGCTTCACACCAAGCAATATAAGTCTTCCAGACCTTATGATAGATCTTCCTAGTGACAGCTTTTCTAGCATTCACTAGGGTAGACACCACTGGTCCCAAGATGCCACGGTCCTTTAACACCCTGGCTTCAATAGTCATGCCGTCAAATTTAGAGACTGTAAATTGGGTTGGAATATAGGACCTTGAGACAGTAGATCGGGGTGACGTTGAAGCGTCCATGGCCCATCTATTGTCAGTCTCACAATCTCCGGGAACCAGGGCCTTCTGGGCCAGGCTGGTGCCACCAGAATGACTGGAATCCCCTCTCTCGGAATCCTGCGCAACAAATATGGAAGGAGCGGGATCGGAGGGAAAGCATAAACCAGGGAGTACTCCATGGAACTATCAGAGCATCTGCTCCAATTGCCAGAGGATCTCTTGTTCGGGACACAAACTGCTGTAGTTTGTTGTTGAACCTGGATGCTAGTAGGTCGACCTCTGGCCATCCCCAACGTTGGCAAATTTCCTGGAATATCTCTGGGTGTAGGGACCATTCCCCCGGGCAGATCTGCTGGCTGCTGAGATAATCTGCCTTCCAGTTCTCTACTCCCGAGATATGGACTGGCGATATAAAAATCGGCACATGTCCCTCTGCCGTTGCTAGTATATGGTTCACTACCTTCAGAGCTGAACGACTCCTGGTACCGCCTTGGTGTGTTATATAGGCCACTGCAGTGGCATTGTCGGACTGCACCTGATAGGGCAGTCCTGAAGCTCCACCGTCCATGACTGTAGGGCCGGTCATACCCCCCGTAATTCCAGGACGTTGATGGGCAGGATCTGTTCTGTCCTTGACCATTTTCCTTGAGCTGTGAGGCCTTCTAGGGTCGCTTCGCAGCCCGAGAGACTGGCATCTGTAGTTAGTACTCTCCAAGTTACCGGGAGGAAGGATCTTCACCTTCGCAGGTTCTGATCCTGGAACCACCAGTTTGGTCTTAAGCGTGCCCAAGGAGATAAGAACATTGGATAATCCAGGGCTTGTCCTCTCCTGTTCCAAGCCAACAAGATGTCTTGTTGTAGAGGTCTGAAATGGCACCGCCTCGAAGGAGGATACCACCCTCCCTAGAATACTCATACAGAGCCGAATGGAGGGTTGTCTGGTGCCCCTTATCCGACGCACCTGATTCTTCAGGGCACAGATCCTTGCCGGTGGCAAGAATACTCTTGATTGGACCATATCTAGGATCAGACCCAAATACTTTAAACTTTGAGCTGGTTTCAAGGCTGACTTTTTGGTATTTCTGATCCAGCCTAAGCTTTTCAAATACCGCATTGTGCATGTTATGCTCTGTTCTAGAGCCTGTAATGAGTGATCTCTGAGCAGGAGGTCATCCAGATGCCCAAGCACCAGGATCCCTTGGGCCCTTAAAAGACCCAGTACTGGTGCTAGGACCTTTGTGAACACCCGGGGAGCTGTAGCAAGCCCGAAGGGTAGAACCACAAATAGAAAATACTGTTCCTCTACTGCAAATCGCAGGAACCTCTGATGAGGCTGAAAGATAGGTACATGTAAATACGCGTCTTTTATATCGATGGAGGCTAAAAAGTCTTCCATCTGGAGCGAGGCTACCAATGAGCGGACAGACTCCATCCGAAAAGAGCTGGATTAGTAGATACTGGTCCAGGGATCTTAGGTCCAAAAATGGGACTTGTGACCCTGTTTGGTTGTTAAACCGTAAAACAGGTTCGCTCTTTCGGATACAGGAACCTGCACAATCACTCCTTGATGCACTAAATGATGTAGTGCCTGAAGCAATAAGTCTCTTTTTGGAGGATCCGAGGAAACGCTGGATCTTAAAAACCTCAGAGGGGGAACCCCCCGCAACTCCAGCTTGTAACCGCGTGATATAATTGAGGTGACCCACTCATCCTGAATTATCGTTCTCCAAATGTCCGTAAAGTGCAGCAGCCTTCCCCCCCACCCGATTGAGTGGTGGCGTCCCCTCAAAAGGAGGGCTTGGTGATGGGTTTAGAAGAAATTTGGACCCAGGGCTTTTACTGGCCCTGGCCTTGCCCCTGGCCCTAGCCCTAGCGCCCTGTTGGCGGCGGAACTGCCTTGGCGCTGAGACATTTGAGGAAGCAGTCCCTGAAGTTTTAAACGAGGGACACCTGATGCTTTTCTTCACAGGAAGTAGAGAACTCTTATCTCTGGAAATCTTTTGGATAGATTTGTCCAAATGATCACCGAATAAAACGCTCCCCCTGAAAAGGGAAACCTGCCAATAACTTTTCACGAGGAAGCTCGGCTGACCAGTTCTTAAGCCACAAAAGTCTGTGCATATATACAGACAAGAGAGCCAAACAAGAAACCTGCTGTAATTGAATCCTTTTAAGGCGTCAAAAGCAGAAGCACAGCGCTCGATCGCACAGCGCACAGGCAGATCATCCTCCTGGTTAGGCCTATCAGGCTGTTTGACCGGATCCTTTACAGACTGGCAGATACCAATTGCTGCAACAGCTGGCTGAATAGCTGAACTGGCCAAAGAAAAGGAAGCCTTTTATAAATGACTCCAATTTCTTGTCAACAGGGTCTTTCAAGCCCCGTGTGTTATCTACTGGACAAGTTAAGTTCTTGTTTAAGGAAGAGACTGCTGCATCTACACCTGGCATGCTCCATTTTTTAACAAACTTTTCATCCAAGGGATATAAAAGCAAAAAGCTCTTAAGAACAACAAAATCCTGTCAGGATGTTCCCAATCAGCATACACCGCCTGTTCCAACAGGGGGTGTAGGGGGAAAGCCTGTGCGGCCTGAAGAGGCCTCAGGGATCCCAAAGAGGACCAGGGGGGCTCAGTCACCTCTGCAAGAGGCAACCTAAAAGGCAGAACGAACCATTTTGGTCAGAGTGAGGATCAAAAGCCTCTGTGACTGAGAGGCAGACATCAACTGGATATCCTTATTGTCCAGATTGCTCGGAAGTAGACTCATCCGCCAGGCCCTCCACAAAATCCTGAGGTTTTAGCTCTTCCCCATCCTCAACCCATTCCTGCTCCAGACTAGGAGGCTCCAGGGAGGGGGATCTGTCACTCTTCTTGTCACCCTGAGGGATGGAGGCAATCAAGCCAGGAATCCTGTGCTCTAACCCGGCTAGGGCCGAGGACAGTTCATCCTTGGTGATAAAGGGTGAAGCAGCAGCGTTGACTGTAGGCACAATACCAGATAGGTGCAGAGGCTCAGGTTGCCCGGAAGCATCTGGGGATACAACACTAGGGATAGGACTAGGTTCATCAGGAACTACCGACGACATAGGTGTACCCTTCCCTGTAGTGTTAGTCCCACTCCTCTTTTTTTGAAGACATTTACTAGCCACAAAAAGAGAGTACTTGGGTGTAGTATTAAAACACCTCAGAAGGGAGACCCTTTAATAGGGCTCACCGAACCCCTATGCAACAATCCTGCTAAGCACCTTAGCATTCCAAGCAACACTTGGTGACTCATGTGACCCGGGTAAGGAGAAAATTAACCGCTGCAAGGGTCTGTTCAGAGTCTGCTCTGTGTCCCACAGCTGCCTTCTGGAAGCACCACATGCTTGGCATACACAGCTTAAATAAGCTGGTTGTGCGCCGGAATGTATTAAGCATGCGTGCACATGTACGTGTGTGGTCCCGGCGAACGGGCGTGGCTGTATTCGCGCATGACACAAATGTTCGTGCGCCCAGATAAAGGCTACTGCGCATGTGTGGCGAAGCCACACGTGCCATGGCCGCCAAACAAACTGCTAAGTCCAGCGGTGCCTTTGCGAATGCACGTGCGCCATGCGACATCATACAGGTAAAAAACAGCCAGAAACAAGCAAAAAAAAAAAAGCTAGCCCAGAACTCCCCCGTATGGTCACCGCACACAGGTGTCCAGCCTCTAGCTAGCTTGACTGATTGTTACAATAACTGGGACACCCCACAATAATAAAGGGGTTTCCCTTACCCATCAAGGCGCAGGGCAGCTTAGAAACTAAGAGCCCAATCTTCACCCTTCACGGCAGGTTCCTGTCACTTGAGGACCTTAAAGGACTGGGTACCCTTTGTATCTTTAGGGTCCACTCCCTTGGACCTGTACAGCACCCTGCAGGAATGTCTTAGTGCTGTAGTGTCCACGATTTCCACTCCGCAGGGTCCAGCGCCCGGAGCCGGCATTACAGGCAAAACCTCGCAGGATCTTGAGTCTTCTGTGCGGGGCTCAGGTACCATTTATCTAAGCATATAAAGCCTGTGTCAAATGGATCTGATCGGTCAATCCCTTGATTCTTTAAGAACCGTTTGTGGGACTAGCGACCTGGAGCTCAGAGAGCTCAAACAAACTGTGCCATCCACCTTGCAGACACTGGTAAAAAAAAAAAACTTAAAAAGAAAAAGTATGTTGCGCTAACTCAATAAATATGCAATAAATCCTGAAAAACAATAAAGTGACCGTGCTTGACTAAATTATGGAAGGCTAATAATTCAACATGTATAGCAATACCACAATATAATGATAATTTCCACAATGTGAATTATAAAGTGCAAAATTGCTTCAAAGTGATAACCGTGCAAACCATTTATTCCAATGCTCAAGAGCTTCCCAGTGACAGTTCATATAAAGAGTGACAGTTCATATAAAAATTGATAAAAAATATGCAAAAATAGAAATAAGAATCCAAATGACAAAAACTCCCAAGTGCCAGTTCATAAGGAAAAAAGTGCATATGTGCAAAGTAGTCGACAGAATTTCCACTTCATCCAATTAATTTCACCATCCGATGTGCGCCACTCATTTGCCCCAGCCTCTCACCTCACAGCAAGACCCCCATGGGTCAAATCAAGCCCCTATATTGGGTAGACACAGGATCCTCAGTGATCGATCCGCTCCCACGGATATCTGCACCAATCCCGGACCGAGGAGGGTTTCAGGCTCATTCAGAGAGGTATTAGCATGTAATGAAGAAGAGGGGCTCCATAGTGTAGCATTTAAAATACACTTTAATACAAACGAGTAGTAACTTACAGTTCAGCAAGAAGAATACAGCTTAATACAGAAAGTACCGGTCTCAGCCGCGACTGGAAGTGATAACACCCGGCCCCTCACTGACGCGTTGCGTCACTGAACACGTGACTTTGTCAAAACGACCCTGCTAATACCTCTCTGGATGAGCCTGAAACCCTCCTTGGTCCGGGATTGGTGCAGATATCTGTGGCAGCACTGAGGATCCTGTGTCTACCCAATATAGGGGCTTGACTTGACCCGTGGGGGTCTTGCTGTGAGGTGAGAAACTGGGGAAAATGAGTGGCGCACATCGGATGGTGTGTGCAGGTAATGAATATTAGCCCGACTCTGTGCTCCATGATGTATGAAAAAGAAAACATATTTGCCATTCTGAAGCTTCCATCCAACCACTTTGCATATTCGTTTTATATATACTGCGATTCCGTACTTGCCAAAATATGCTGCAGAAATCTCCCTCTACTAAGTCTGGCTGCATCCAATTTAACTGCGGGCAGCTGAAGCTGCTGCCTGTTCCCTTCCTGGATTTACATAGAGGCACACCTCCAGCTCTGCAACCCTGCAGCTCTCATTGGCCCTCTTATGATTCATCCCCCCGCTCCCTTCCTGGCAAACTCTCACGAGAGTGAGAGAGAGAGAGCTGGGCTGTATAAGGTATTTACTGGCAGAAAAAAAAACCTTTACTATCCAAAGTTAAAACAACAAGGGCAGAAGATTTAATAGATGGAAAGTTTTAAAAAAAATTACTGAAGGTCCGCTTTATGTACCCCCTGCTTAGCCTGAATGTCAATCCATTTTGACAAGCAAACCATCAGCAGAAGCCAATAAAATCTGCATAATTCCAGGCATCGGAGGAGCATGCGATTCAGCCTGTGTGACAGTGCTGGTTCTTGGCACTGTCATATGGTAGTAGGAAGAGTGCACAGCCCTACGTAAACCCTGACTGGAGTGACTCTAAGCTTACACAGGGCCAGACTCCCAATCCACAGACTTACCCAGAGACTTTTAATGAAGATTCTTCCTCTGATTTAGAGAGGGATTGCTTCAAGTTTTGCTCTTCATCTTTCCCTGGTCTGTTTTTATATCCATTTTTCTCCGCTCTGGACTGTTCTTTATCACTGCCAAAATCATCTTGTAATCTCTTTCATGTAAAAATAAAGCAGCGTAATTTAGAATTGAATTTTGTAAAATCGAAAGCTGAATTACATGCAGATATATAAAAGATAAAAACGCATTCTGAATTTGATTTTGTATCAGCGTTGTCCGATTCCCTGTACAGCAAAGCTCAGACTTTTAAAAGGGAGAAGCAGCATGTGATCCAGTCAGCTGTGCTCATAAGAGGACAGAGCAGAGTGACAAGGAGATGAGCTCATCAGTCTGCGGCTTCTACTTTACTGTCCAGTCAAAGACCTGCAAGTCTTCCTTAATTGGAGCAAAGAAAAATCAGGTGCTCTGGCAGACTGGGCTGTGCTGTGGCAAAGCTGTTTAAAGTGGTTGAAAACCTCAGTTCATGAAATATGAACAAAGCATAACCCTCTATAGCAGGGATATGCAATTAGCGGACCTCCAGCTGTTGTAGAACTACAAGTCCCATGAGGCATAGCAAGACTCTGGCAACCACAAGCATGACACCCAGAGGCAGAGGCAACAGCTGAGGGTCTGCTAATTGCATAACCCTGCTCTATAGGGTGTATTGTGTCTCAATGAAAGAGGATTAACCACTTAAGGACCAGACCTATTTTTCAGACTCCGTGTTTACAAGTTAAAATCATTTTTTTTTTTTTTGCTAAAAAATTACTTTACATTATATTTTCTTTTTTTCAGACACCCTAGAGAATAAAATGGCGGTCGTTGCAATACTTTATGTCACACCGTATTTGCGCAGCGGTCTTACAAGCGCACTTTTTTGGGGAAAAAATACACTTATTTGATTAAAAAAATAAAAGCACAGTAAAGTTACCCCATTTTTTTTTTTTTTTTAATTGTGAAAGACAATGTTATGCCGAGTAAATTGATACCCAACATGTCAAAATTGCGCCCTCTCGTGGAATAGCGACAATCTTTTACCCTATAAAAATCTCCATAGGCAACGGTTAAAGATTTCTAAAGGTTACCAGTTTTAAGTTACAGAGGAGGTCTAGGGCTAGAATTATTGCTCTTGCTCTAGCGATCGTGGCGATACCTCACGTGTGTGGTTTGAACACCGTTTTCATATGTGGGCGCGACTTATGTATCAGTTTCTCAATGCAAGCTCGGAGGGATGGGGCGCTTTATTTCATTTATTTTTTCTTATTTAAATCTTACTTTTTATTTTTTACACTGTCTTTTAACCACTTCAATACTGGGCACTTTCGCCCCCCTCCTTCCCAGACCAATTTTCAGCTTTCAGCGCTCTCACAATTTCAATGACAATTGCGCGGTCATACAATGTTGTACCCAAATGAAATTTTTATCATTTTGTTCACACAAATAGAGCTTTCTTTTGGTGGTATTTATTCATTACTCCGTTTTTTATTTTTTGCGATATAAGCGAAAAAAAAGAGCGGAAATTTGGAGAAAAAACAATATTTTCTTCTTTCTATTTTAATAAAAATCCAATAAAATCGAATTTTGTCATAAATTTAAGCCAAAATGTATTTTGCTACATGTTTTTGTTAAAAAAAATCCCGTTAAGTGTATAATAATTGGTTCGTGTGATCACGGACACATGTGCGCAAATGATAATGTACAGATGTGCACAGGTGATCACGGACATATGTGTGCAGATAATCATTGGGACATGTGATTTTACTGGGACATATGTGGGGGACAGGTGTTTTTACTATGTGGGGACATGTGTTTTGGGGACATGTATTTTGGGGACATGTGTTGGGGACATTGTGTGTTTACTTTGTGTTTTTTTTTCCATTGTCAGGACACTAGACTGGTGATCAGTGAGTAAAAAGCTGTAAAAAACAGCTCATACTCACTGATCACCAGCCGGCTGCAGCGATCCGCTCTCCTCTCCTCACTGACAACTTCCGTGTGAGGAGAGGAGAGCAGATTGCCTAGCAACCGGCTCTGTGTTTACATCACATGACGGCTGTGATTCGACACGGCCGTCATGTGATCAGGAGGGCCAATCACAGAGCCCTCCTACCGATCGGAGATGCGCCGTGTCCGGGTGACACGAGCGCATCGGGATCACGCCGCTGCGCGGGCACGCGCGCGCGCGATCCCGCTCCTTCTGAGGGACGTTCCTGAACGTCCACTCAGAAAGAGAGATAGCCCACCCGGCCGTTTATGTGCAGTGGCCGGGTGGGAAGTGGTTAAAGAAACATTTTTTGGTCACTTTTATTCCTATTACAAGGAATGTAAACATCCTATGTAATAGAAAAAAAAAAAAGCATGACAGGACCTCTTAAATGTGAAAATTGTCAAAAGACCAGATCTCATATTTACACTAAAATGCAATAAAATAAATAAATAAATAAATTAAATAAATGTCTTTTTTTTTTGTAAAAAAAAAAAAAAAAAGAAGAGCAACTCCCCTTTAGGAGCATTGGGCGGGAGTGACGTTTGACATTGCTTCCACCCTCCAATGTTATGAAGCCGAGCAGGGGCCATCTTCCCCTCACTCAGCATCCAGGCTGTGAGGGGAGCAGACGGGATCGTCTCCGCCACTACCAGCGGCTCCGGTAAGCAGCGGAGACGACCGGCGGGTGCTGGGAGGGGCCCACGATTAAAGTGGTCTCGCGGCGAATCCTCCGCTGAGACCACTTTTGTCTGAAAGAGGACTGCCGGCTGTTTTTAAAAATGCCGGGGATTTGGCAGCTAGCTGCTGCCATAACAACAGTATTTAGCGTCAAAGTAGCAACGTATAAGGACAGCGGGCGGTTCGTAAGTGGTTAAAGTGTTACTAAACCCACAACAGTAAAATCAGTCTGTATATGCAGTAAAGCATGCTTGTTCTACTCACTGTGGAACCTAATGGGGTTAATCCTCCACATTGTGTATAAAGTCTGTCTGAGCCGGTCTTCTCTGATCCTCCTCTTCTTTAACTGACTCCAACCCATCTCTCGATAGAACAGAGCATTAGGAGTCAGGCTGCACATGCTCAGTTGGGTGTGTATTGTTAGAGAGTTGTTGTTTTTTTTTTTTTCTTGGGAGAGTGCATGTGATCAGCACAGGGCCAATCAGCACTGTCCAGACAGAGGGTTAGAAGAGAATGAAAACTCCTTCTACAAGCTCAGACATTGATACAAGTCGCAAGACTCCTATATACCGCTGATGAGAAAAGGTATTTAGCAGTTTATATTTACTAAAACTATTGCATTTCCGTGTACTGTGTGAGACCAGATATAGTGAATGCAGGTTCTGGGTTTAGCAACACTAAGTGTCATTTCTATCTGCTGCTTTGTTCCTCTGCTATCAGCATGAGTCACTACTGACAAGTTTTCCTGACACCAAGAGAAAAATGGTGACAGGGGAGGGATCTCCAGCTGATTGACAGCCTCAGCTCTGTTCCTGTGTGCTGCGTGGAGGGGGGGGGGTGTCCCTTCCTCCAATCAGCTCTCAGAGCTCTCCTCACTGAGCTCTGCAGAGTATAACATCAGCTTCCTGACCCCTTTTTTCAAACAGTTCAGACAAGCTTAAGCTTTATCATTCAGCACTTTGAATGGATGTAGAGAAGAAAAGGCTGCAGATGGACAGGTACAACTTATTTTTTTTTTCCATCTCTGTATATCACCAAAGGCCAATCACTTTACTGGGCATATGGAAGAGTTTACTACAACCTCTTTAAATCCGAGGACCTCTGGTAGGTAAAACAGTTCAAATATGTGAATTTCATGTAATTAGCGGTTTGTCTGGAGTACAGCAGTGACAACATTCTTCAACCTGCAACTTAAAACACATGACCCTCCGCTTCCAATCAGACTGATCATAACTGGACACAGAGACGATGACAAGCAATCGCCACCCTCCCCCCCCCCCTTGTGAATATGGAAAATCATCTTCATGGTCCTTACCTGAGCCGAATAAAACAAGTTCTCCAACAGACTCTGGTCATACTGAGGATCATTCAGTTCACTCTCACAGAGGTCACTTCCGGCAATGGATTCTGGGGGTGATCCTGTCCCATCCCAGTACTGACCCAAGGATATTCGGGAGCTGCAATTGCGAGACAAACAAATCCGTAGGGATACTACTAATACTATTACATGGTCCCTTGTAGGGGCAGACAACATGAGTGTGAGTGGGTTAGAACCACGCAGGTTCTTATTGCTGTCTATGTCCATTTTAAGGAGATATTTCCTGTACTTCCTGTCCAGATCACCCTACAGGAAGTAAGGGGAAATCTCCACAGAAGGACACTGCAAAAGCCAGGCAAAAAAAAAGAAGAAGTTTTAACCTTTCACTACTGTACCCCTCAAAAAAGTTTTGGTAGCAGTCGGGGCTTTAATCGCTTCAATACCGGGCGCCTTCACCCCCTTCCCGCCCAGGCCATTTTTCAGCTTTCAGCACTGTCACACTTTGAATGACAATTGCGCGGTCATGCTACACTGTACCCAAATTAAATTTTTAGCATTATCTTCCCACAAATAAAGCTTTCTTTTGGTGGTATTTAATCACCGCTGGTTTTTTTATTTCTTGCAAAAAAAAAAAAAAAAGACCAAAAATTTTGAAAAAAAGTTTTAGTTTCTGTAAGAAAATTTTGTAAATAAATAAATAATTAAATATTTATGAGTCATTAGACTATAACTGATACGATAATCCGTGATGGTATGTGTGAGAGACTAGATATTCAGCAGTTAGATCAGCATTGAAGCATTACTAGGGAGCGTGCTAATAACAGAGGTTGGAGGGCTGACAGAGGAGAGTGATAAAACAGGGAGATTCCCAACAACAACAACCGGGTAACCTTAACCTGCCAGTATTACCATCAGTGAACACTCAATCCCACGTGTGGATGTCATAAGTATTCACGGTCCTTCGTTTATGCTCCCCTCCAGGTGAGTAATGTCCGCTCTGCTGTTCCCAAAGAACACAGCTCTACTTTTGTGTAATGAAATCCTACCAGGATTCACATGCTGTGCGCTGTGTGCTGATCGACTGTTCCAGTCGTGTATCACTGGTCTCTCAAATCTTCTGTGTATTATTGAGTCCTACTAGATACTCCACTGCTGTGCGCCATGCGCTGTTCAGCTGATCCAATCATAGGTGGCTGGTCTCTTCAATACACAGTCAGCTGATTAAGCCACGATGGAAATGCTTCTGGCCTCTGAAAAGATGGGGTGGTCGGGCCAGACGACAAGTGGGGGGGGACACACTTCATCAGGATGCGTGTCCTGACGAAGTTCCGCCCTCTGGAACGAAACATGTAGACTCAGACGTTGGGATTTCCCTCCTCCCCCTACTTGTCATCTGGTTCGACCACCCCAGCTTTTCAGAGAGCTCAAGCATTTCCATTGTGGCTCAATCAGCTGTGTATTGAAGAGACCAGCCACTTATGATTGGATCAGCTGAACAGCGCACAGCAGTGGAGTATCTGGAATCTAGTAGGACTCAATCATACACAGAAGATTTGAGAGACCAGTGATACACGACTGGAACAGTCGATCAGCGCACAGCATGTGAATCCTGGTTGGATTTCATTACACAAAAGGAATGAGCTGTGTTCTTTGGAAACAGCAGAGCGGACATTACTCACCTGGAGGAGAGCATAAACAAAAGGACCGTGAGTACCTATGACATCCACACGTGGGATTGAGTGTTCACTGAGGGTACTACTGACAGGTTGAGATTACCCGGTTGTTGTTGTTGGGAATCTCCCCGTTTTATCACGCTCCTCTGTCAGCCCTCCAACTTCTGTTATCAGCACGCTCCTTAGTAATGCTTCAATGCTGATCTAACTGCTGAATATTTTTTCTCTGCTACTGACTGACCTTTTCGACCGACTGGTTTAGCGGGTATGTGCTACATGTTGATAGCCCCATTTGGGTAGGTATGCATCTCTGTCCCACCTAGTGCAGGTGCCTCATTCGCCCGCTGTGGCTTTAAGGTGGAGCACCGCACTTGGCGTTTACGAGTGCTACCTCTTGAGTTTTAGGTGGGGTGGTTTAGGGTCCTCTGGTGTGTGTGTGGGGGGAGGTTTTTGTTTAGGGAAGGGTGGGCACAGCTCCGCTCTGGGACTGTATCCTTTCCCCTTTTTCTAAGGGTGGTCCTAGGTTCTAGTCTGGGAGAAGTCCTTTGGGGGACTCAGGTGGTTGTTAGGATTCATGGGGATAGTTTGGGTGAATATGCTTATACTATCTGAGCCTATTGCTCAATAACATTGTAGTAAACTCATTTTGGTGTGTAGTTTCTATTCATTTTTTATGTTGATCACAAGTTATCATATTACCCAGGCACAATGCGCAGAAAAAAAAAAAGATGACACACATCCACCATGGAGGGCAGAGTGGGAGACTTATACCCCTGAAACAAGGCAATGTGTGAAAACAGCAGTGATGAGCAATGTGACAGATAAGCATTAACTCTTTACTTTGTAGGGAAGCCCCTTAAAGTGATTGTAAAAGCAAAAAATGTTTTTAAAAAAAAATAACAAACATGTCATATTACCTCCACTGTGCAGCTCGTTTTGCACAGAGTGGCCCCGAACCTGCTCTTCTGGGGTCCCTGGGCGGCTCTCAAAGCTCCTCCCCACATCGGATAACCCTCTCGGAGAAACGCTCTCCCTGGGTGGGGGGGGGGTTACCTTTCGGGCGCGCTCCCGAATCCAGCATTCGGCGTCCATAGAGGCCGAATGCAGGACTCGGCGCCCCCCCCTCCGCGTCATTGGATTTGATTGACAGCAGCGGGAGCCAATGGCTGCGCTGCTATCAATCTACAGCCGAGAACCCCAGGCAGAGAGGCAGCACGGGACAAGTTCGAGAGGTCAGGTAAGTAAAATGGGGGGGCTGAGGGTCTGGTCACTGACAGGTGTTTTTTCACCTTAATGCATAGGATGCATTAAGGTGAAAAAACACGAACCTTTACAACCCCTTTAACTTCACATTCATTTCAATTTGGTTTTACGCATACACTTACCTTCCCAGCAATAGCTCTATGGCTCTGGCATCACTATGAGCCTCTAATTCAGAGAGAGTCTGGTCTGTCGGGTGTAGGATTATATCTTTTGATATGGAAGGCTGATGGAAATTTAGGAGGTTTTGGTGAGTACGAGGTGGAGGAATATCCAAGGCAGTCCTGCAAATGAACACACAAAAGCATACAAGATTTTATGTAGACACAATGAAAGCCCAATAAACAATGTAAATGTTGGATTGAGAGAGCCACCAACTTACCTTGTAGCCTGTGAAAAGTAATTCTCTTTATCGGAGACAGGGGGCAGCAGTGGGTCAACATTCAGGTCTATGTGAGGATCCAGTATCATGGCAGATTCAGCCATGGCATCCCGCAATTTGCTTCCTTTCTGTAAAAGAACTGGAAAAAAAAAAAAGACATAATTATGAATTGTACATCTGAGAAGAAAGGTTTGGGTAAGGGTTTAAAAGGATAGACCAAACTTTCAGCCAGTCTTGTTGATGAGCATTCCTCTAAAGCTAAACTCCAGCCTTTTCCTCTCCCTGGCCCATGGACGGATCGGCCTCGGGGGGCCGACATCGCGGGCTCCCTGGACAGGTAAGTGTCCTTATTAAAAGTCAGCAACTACAGTGTTTGTAGCTGCTGACTTTAAAAAAAAAAAAAAAAAAATTGCGGCCGGAACACCACTTTAAGGCACTTTAAAGTGACATTCACTAACTCTACTACTGCAGGGGGTCTCAAACTGGCGGCTCTCAAGCGGTTGCGAAAGTACAAGTCCCATCATGCCTCTGCTTGAGGGGAGTCATGCTTGTAACTGTCAGCCTTGCAATGCCTGATGGGACTTGTAGTTTCCCAACAGCTGGAGGGCCGCCAGTTTGAGACCCCTGGTACTGCATCTATGGAGGAGCAGAGCTTTCACCATAGAGGACGTTACTACAACAATATGGTATTAGTAGATCGATATGGTATGCAATGAAAACAGAAGGGTTTTATTTGAAATGTTTATTATCATAAGGATAATAAAGTTTTTAACATTCAAATTTTCTCTGCAGCTCTGGCACACCCGGGCTACACCCCTTGCTACGGCATATCCTGGTATTTTTTTGTGAATTTTCTCCCTATAACATGTTGTAATACAGTGGTCATCAACTCCTGTCCTCAGGGCCCACTGACAGGCCAGGTTTTCAAGATAACTGAAATACATCACAGGTAATATCATTTGCTGCTCAGTGATTGTAGTATTCTAGTCTGCATCTCCCCCAAGGTAATACTTAAAACCTGGCCTGTTAGTGGGCCCTAAGAAAGGGAGTTGATGACCACTGTTGTAATATACTGGATTGCCTAGGTCCGGACTACTAAGAAAAATTTATTAAAATCTTTGTGAAAGAAAGAGTTGGTTGGTTGGTGTGCCGATATCGGCCTCCACAAAGAGCAGACCTCACCTGCCAGCAGGTCCTTCGCAGCAGGTGATGAGGGGACCCCAGGCACGTCTTTGGGTCGCTCAGTCTCAGATCTCTCCTGGGCAAAACGCACTGAAGAGACGTTCTCCTTGGGTGCATGGATGTCAGAAATATAAACATCTTGTAGGTTTGGATGATCCTGTGCTCCTTTCAGAGGGTCACTATAGAGCTCCGCATTTTCTTTGAAATACAAGTGATCTCGGCCCCTACAAGAAAACAAAAAAAAAAAAAAAAAAATCAATGCTCCGGATTAAAGAGATGTTGGAGCGGATTTACAAACAAAAAACACAACCTTAAAAGTGGAACTTTAGTCAGAAAGTGAAGTCCTGGTAGATCACGTCAGGCTGGCCCCTTTTGCAGGTATAGCATTAAAAAGTGTCTATACTGTTCAAAATCCAGTAATACCCGGTCTCACCCTGCTCTGCACATGCTCAGTTGCTCTCCATTTGTAGGCACTGATAAAATTTGTAGAGGCCGATCTGCTGACAGCCTTAACCACTTCCCGCCCAAAGATGTCATAGGACTTTTAGTGGGAATATCTGAATGATGCAGCTACAGGGATCATTCAGATATCCTTGTTTACAGACAGCGATTCTGTGCACCATAAGAACGAGAATAGCGGCAGTTCCACCGCTTGATCCTCTTACAGGCAACGGGAGAGGACATATCCCCCCCCCCCCATCCCGCCGACATCCGGTGCTTCTCCGGGCTCTCCTGTGCCATCGGGGACCCGCAGAAAGAATCGGGCACCGCCGGATGACGACCATAGAGATTTCCGGTGACCAGATGGACACCAGTCATCTTTATGACCGTCCGGAGGCCCGGGCACGTCGTTATGTCGTGACCGTCAGGAGGCCCGGGCCGTGGATGTAAACAAAGCTGCGATCGCAGCTGGCAAGCATGACATTTTTTTTCCCCCATCTCATGCTTTCCAGCCTGGAGGAGAGATGTGGGGTCTTCTTGACCCCGCATCTCTCCATAAAGAGGACCTGTCACATAGATTCCTATTACGAGGGATGTTTACATTCCTTGTAATAGGAATAAAAGCGATCAAAAAAATAAAAATAAAAATGTAAAAGAAAGTGTACAAATAAAAAAAATAAAATAAAGTAAAATAAAAATAAATTTAAAAACGCCCCTGCCCCCGGTAGCTCCCGCTCAGAAGCAAACGCACACTCAAGTCCCGCCCACATATGTAAACGCTGTTCAAACCACACATGTGAGGTATCGCCGCGTGGGTTAGAGCATGTGCAACAATGGAAGTGGTTAAAGTGGAATTTTAACCCTCCTATCCTTTAAAGCCGAGGAAGCTGCTTCTGTTTGATCTGCAACTGCCATGGTGCTGCCCATGTAATCAGTTATGACTCCAGCCATTTGATGGTTTGAGAGTTTGGTTGAAGACACAGGCAAATGTGACAGTTAGCATTCCAGGAATGTAATAATTTTTTTGAAACCATTAAATCGATGGGTTTAGTTCTGCTTTATGATTTAGACTCCTTTCACCCCGAGGTGGTTTTCAGGCATTTTAGCGTTAGAAATAGCGCCTGTAAAGCGCCTCCCATTCATTTCTGTGTGACTTTTGCACACTGGGGGGGGGGGGGGGGGGGTGCGCTTGTGGGTCATTAGGAAAAGTCCTGCAAGCAGCATCTTTGGGGCGGTTTGGGAGCGCTGTATACAATCGCTCCCAAAAACGCCCCTACCAATTGAAATGAATGGGCAGCGCTTCCAAAGCACCTGAAATGCTTTTCTTAACGCCTTCTTCGGCCACTAGCGGGGGTTAAAAGCGTGCGTTTGAAAAACGCCAATTAAACAGCGGTAAAGCGCCACTGAAATGAGTGGCGCTTTACCGCTAACACACGACGGCCCCAGTGTGAAAGGGGTCTCAGTGCTGCTCAGGGGCTCTGGGCTCCAGCAAAATGGCTGCCTCCAGCAAGAAGAGACAGGAACAATGCTGGAGGCAATATATAGCACACGCTCATTTTAGTAGAATAATTATTATTATGAAATGTATGATATCTGGTTAAAGAATATTAAATGGTTACCAAACGGTTATGGGTAAAGTTACGCTTTAAAATAAAGACAAAAACCAACAACCTCCTAGACCCATGGTATACTGGCTTATATCAATATATCAGCTGCTCATATAGGAGAGTCTACAATACAGGAGATCTACACTCACCGGCCACTTTATTAGGTACACCTTGCTAGTACCGGGTTGGACCCTCTTTTGCCTTCATTCTTGGTGGCATAGATACAACAAGGTGTTGGAAACATTCCATATTGACATAACATCACGCAGTTGCTGCAGATTTGTCGGCTGCACATCCATGATGGGAATCTCCCGTTCCACCACATCCCAAACGTGCTCTATTGGATGAGATGTGGTGAGTGTGGAGACCATTGGAGGACAGGGACCTCATTGTCCAGTGATGAAATGATTGGAGCTTTGTGACATGGTGCATTATCCTGCTGGAAGGAGCCATCAGAAGATGGGGACACTGTAGTCATAAAGGGATGGACATGGTCAGCAACAATACTCAGGTAGGCCGTGGGGTTTAAACTATGCTCAAGTATTACTAAGTGGCCCAAAGTGTGCCAAGAAAATATCCCCCCCACCATTACACCACCACCAGCCTGAACTGGTAATGCAAGGCAGGATGGATCCATGCTTTCATGTTGTTTATGCCAAATTCTGACCCTCCATCTGAATGTCACAGCTGAAATCCAGACTCATCAGACCAGGCAACATTTTTCCGATCTTCTATTGTCCAATTTCAGTAATCCTGTGTGAATTGTAGCCTCAGTTTCCTGTTCTTAGCTGACAGGAGTGGCACCCGGTGTGGTCTTCTGCTGCTGCAGCCCATCTGCTTCAAGGTTGGATGTGTTCTGCGTTCATAGATGGTATTCTGCATACCTCGGATGTAACTAGTGGTTACTTGAGTTACTGTTGTCTTTCTATCATCTGGAACCAGTCTGTCCATTCTCCTCTGACATCAACAAGGCATTTTCCTCCACACAGCTGCCGCTCACTGGATATTTTCTCTTTCTTAGGCCATTCCCTGTAATCCCCGAGAGATGGTTGTGTGTGAAAATCCCAGCAGATCAGCAGGTTTTGGAATACTCAGACCAGCCCAACTGCACCAACAACCATGCCACGTTCAGAGTAGGGCTGCGCATCTTCACTGGTCTCACGATTCAATTCGATTACGATTATCTGGTCAACGATTCGATTCCGCGATGCATCACGATTACCGACGAGCTCCCACTTCCGCTTGGGCCGCCTAGGTGGCCCTTCCACCCTGAAATCTTCTGGGACACATCACAGTTCCCAAAAGATTGCCCGGCTATGCAGGACAGCACAGTGAGACATGCGCACCCGGCTGTGACAGCTTGCAGCTTGCATGCCCACAGTAGTATTGCCAGCGCTGTGGACAGGCGGGGGAGAGAAGGGAGGGTTTGGCTGGCCACGTCGCTGGATTGTGGGACAGGTGAGTGTCTTTTTATTAAAAGTCAAAAGATGCAGTTTTTTTGTAGCTGCTGACTTCTAATAAACAAAAAATTGACTGGAACTTTGCTTTGAATTAAAAATAACCTCACTCCCTAAAAAGTGCAGTAATCCGGTGCACTACAGGGTACAGAGATTCACACACACACGGCTGCTGGGAGGTCAGAAGGGATAGAATCCACAGATGATAAACAGCCCTGTGAAGTTCCCTCTACTGTCTCTGTGCTGACCAGTGGCGGCTGGTGCTCAAAATTTTTTTGGGGGGCGCAAACAAACTGAAAAATACTGAACCTCCCCCGTCAAACGCAGCCACTTGTGCCCGTCAAACGCAGCCACCTGTGCCCATCAAATGCAGCCACCTGTGCCCAAACGCAGCCACCTGTGCCCAAACGCAGCCAATTGTGCCCAAACGCAGCCAATTGTGCCCGCCAAACTTAGCCACCTGTGCCAAAACGCAGCCACTTGTGCCCGCCAAACTTAGCCACCTGTGCCCAAACTCAGCCACTTGTGCCCGCCAAACTCAGCCACCTGTGCCAAAACGCAGCCACCTGTGCCCAAACGCAGCCACTTGTGCCCAAACGCAGCCACTTGTGCCCAAACGCAGCCACTTGTGCCCAAACGCAGCCACTTGTGCCCAAACGCAGCCACTTGTGCCCAAACGCAGCCACTTGTGCCCAAACTCAGCCACTTGTGCCCAAACTCAGCCACTTGTGCCCAAACTCAGCCACTTGTGCCCAAACTCAGCCACTTGTGCCCAAACTCAGCCACTTGTGCCCAAACTCAGCCACTTGTGCCCAAACTCAGCCACTTGTGCCCAAACTCAGCCACTTGTGCCCAAACTCAGCCACTTGTGCCCAAACTCAGCCACTTGTGCCCGCCAAACTTAGCCACCTGTGCCAAAACGCAGCCACCTGTGCCCAAACTCAGCCACTTGTGCCCGCCAAACTCAGCCACCTGTGCCAAAACGCAGCCACTTGTGCCCAAACGCAGCCACTTGTGCCCAAACGCAGCCACTTGTGCCCAAACGCAGCCACCTGTGCCCAAACGCAGCCACCTGTGCCCGCCAAACTCAGCCACCTGGGCCCAAACGCAGCCACCTGTGCCCAAACGCAGCCACCTGTGCCCAAACGCAGCCACCTGTGCCCATTAAATGCAGCCATCACTGACCCCCCCCAATTACTTTCTTTTAATAAATATATGACAATGGATGGTGTGCCCCCGCTGTATGTGCTTTTAAAAAACAATGTCACTTCATACCAAATTTCGCCGGTATACGATCATGTGACTGCCGGCCGTCCCGCCCCTCTCCAAGCTCCTCTTCCCTCTCCGCTCTCCTGAGTCCTGACGTCAGCGGGGAATTCTCAGTCCCGCCCGCTGACTATAGTTATCGTATCAGAAGAGAGGCGGGCGGGACTGAGAAATCCCCGCTGACAGGACTCAGGAGACGGAAGCGGAGAGCGAAGAGAAGAGCGGAGAGGGGCGGGGCGGGCCGGGAGTCACATGATCGTTTACCGGCGAAGTTCGGTATGAAGTGACATTGTTTTTTAAAAAAGCACATACAGCGGGGGCACACCATCCATTGTAATATATTTATTAAAATAAAGACGTTTTAAAACATTTCTCGAGCGCTTTCCCGGGAGGGGCGGGGCTACTAATGACATCACCGAACATCGATTTTCGGGGTTTTATGCATCGATGCCGCATCGGGGACACCCGAATCGCGATGCAACGATTAATTTCAGCACCCCTAGTTCAGAGTCACTTAAACCCCCTTTCTTCCACATTGGGATGCCCAGTTTGAACTTCAGCAAATCATCTTCACCACGTCTAGATGCCCAAATGCATTGAGTTGCTGCCATGTGATTGGCTGATTAGCAATTTGTGTTACCAAGCAATTGAACAGGTGTACCTAATAAAATGTCCGGTGAGTACTACTAGAACATGACACTATTTTTTCATAATTTTATATGGCTGAACCTATATGGAAACGTGTGAAAAAATAGTGCCATGTTATACAAGGAGATATACAAACTGTAATAGAGATTCACACATTATATATATATATATATATATATATATATATATATATATATATATATATATATATATATATATACACACACACACACACACACACATATATATATATATAAGCCATTAATATAAATATTCAGAAGGATTTTAACTTGTTTGTTGGTTAAGCTTTTTTCTTTTTTTTTTTAAATGGTTGTTGTTTTTTGTCAAGAAAAAGGTTTATTGAAAGAAATATCAGGTACAGCTTTTTTCGGAAATCTGAAAATTCTGATTTTCAAATTTCAGATTTACGAATTTTCTGAATTCGAGAATTCGGAAATTCAAAAACTCGAAAAAAAGAAAGAAAATCAGTAAAATTCGAAATGATAACCAACTATTAAATTATAGGTATTGGAATTTCCTTTCAACTTTGGCTATTTGTGAACGCAACGAATACAAATTTATCTGAAGTTATGAATTATCCAAATTATTATTATTATTATTAGATCGTTGCGTTCCATTCGTTTAGATACGTCATTCCTTATTTCAGATAATTCGTAACTTTGGATAAATTTGTACTCGTTACGTTCACTAACAGCCAAATTTAAAAAGGAAATTTCAATACCTATAATTTATTAGTTATTTCGAATTTTACTGATTTTCTTTCTTTTTTTCAGATTTTCGAATTTTTTCAGAAATTCGAAAATTCAGAAATGTCGGAATTAACGAATTTGTCAAAATTTATTAAAAAAAAAATGAATTTGGAACTAAACGAATTGCACATGTCTACCTGCCACCCAGTCTCAGAAAACACTCACAGCGCTCTGTCACTGGCAATCGTTGTTGTTTATAATAAAATCGAGTTGCATTTTGTACTGACATTACAGGCATCTGGCATGTTCTTTGATTATTGGAACTTTGGAGTTGTGAGTCATAACCAGGTTTTTGCTTTTCTCTTTGAACCTATAGCCGATTTATAAAAGCAGTGAGCCTAGGTTCACATTGGAGCGATTTGATCAAATCGCATGGCAAGTCACAGCCTATTGGCGGAAACGGCACTGTTCCAATTGGTGCAACGCCGATTTTGCGGCCGACTTGCAAAAAGTAGTTTCTGCACTACTTTTGCCCATTTCAGGCGTGACTTCAATAGACATTTGTGCACAAAGCCACACAGATGTCTATCAATCAAGTAGCACCTGAAATCGCGCTGAAATTGCTACTTCAAGTGAAGTAACGCGATTTGAAAGCAGCATCAATGTGAACCAGGGCTTAAAACCCGTACACACGATCGGAATAT
Source organism: Lithobates septentrionalis (assembly GCA_037952835.1). Classification (NCBI taxonomy): domain Eukaryota; kingdom Metazoa; phylum Chordata; class Amphibia; order Anura; family Ranidae; genus Lithobates; species Lithobates septentrionalis. The sequence goes on along the minus strand of JBBDGP010003123.1, from coordinate 115,828 downwards.
CCTACGATAGATCGTACGACTTTTTCTGCTTAATAGTCGCAAGTAGAAATTGAATAGGTTACTAAAGTCACGAAAATGCTCGTACGACAGACAAATAAATAAATAAAATCGGAAGTGATGTCATGTCTTGTAATGTATTTTCGGACGACAACTCTACTGACTAAACGAAAATCGTACGATCTGGTATCGTACGAGGAAAATTTTCATGCTTGTCCGATCAAATATTAATCGGATGAATTGTCCTAATTGGCTCTCGAAAGCTCTGCAATTGGCTCTCGAAAGCTCTGTACTAACGATCTGATTATCGTACGATCGCGTCGAAAGCGGTATTTTTCCTCCGATTTTCGGATCGTGTGTACGGGCCATTAATGTGATTTTCACCAAATACTCCCAGGTGAGAAATCAATCACTGCCATTTTGAACACATATGCACCCGCAAAGAATATATTTGGTGAATTTCAGATTCCCCGCTATATAAATATGCACCTCTGAGCTGCACTTTTCCAGGACCATTACAACTTCTGGAAAATACAACCAAAGGGTCCCAAAGCACTGCTTTCATTCCATAACACCGGCTGTATGCATATATGTGACAACCAGTGACAATTTTGGCAGAAAATCTCGATTTAGTTTTAATCTTAGGACTAAAATGGCATTAGTCCCATTTTAGTCTTCTGCAATTGTTTTAGTTTTAGTCATATTTAGTCGACTAAAATCTCCAGTACATTTTAGTCGACTAAAACTCATTTTAGTCATCTAAAATATATTGTGTGTAGTTAAAGTGGGGTTCCACCCAAAAAACAAAACTACCTGTAAAAATTCTAAAAAAAAAAAACAAAAAAACATTTGGATATTTTTTTTTTTTCCACTTACCTCTAAATGCCTGTTGCTAGGTGGTCCCTCGTAGTCTGCCTGTCCCTTAGCCTGGGCTGGTGACATCACTTCCTCCTCGGCACAGGAAGGGCTCCGCTCTGCTCCCTCCCTCCCGTCAATCATCTGGGACCGATTACAGGTCCCAGGTGATTGAGCGGCCAATCAGGGCGCACGGCGCCGCTCGCGCATGCGCAGTGGGTGCCAGGCTGTGAAGCCACAGCCCGGCGCCCACAGTTGAAATGCCGGCGCCGATGAGCGAAGGGGGGAGACGAGCGGGGCTTCGATCTCCCGCATCGCTGGACCCAGGGACAGGTAAGTGTCCAATTAAAAGTCAGCAGCTGCAGTATTTGTAGCTGCTGACTTTTAATTTTTTTTTTTTTTTTGGACGGCCCCCCTGGGTGGAACTCCTCTTTAAATTGTAATGCATTATTTAAAGTGGTGTTCCACCCCCAAAAAAAAAAAAAAATAAAAAAAAAATAAAAAAATGCATGAAAATTCCTAAAAAAATAAATAAAAAAAAAATAGGATTTTTTAAAACAGCTTACCTGTAAAATCCTTTTCTTTCGAAGGACATCACGGGACACAGAGCCACAGTAATTACTGATGGGTTATATAGGTATCACTGGTGATTGGACACTGGCACACCCTATCAGGAAGTTCAACCCCCTATATAATCCCTCCCCCTTGCAGTGATACCTCAGTTTTGTAGCCAAGCAATATAGTGTATTAGAAGAGGGGCGGGACCTCTGTGTCCCGTGATGTCCTTCGAAAGAAAAGGATTTTACAGGTAAGCGGTTTTAAAAAATCCTATTTTCTTTCTCGAACATCACGGGACACAGAGCCACAGTAATTACTGATGGGATGTCCCAGAGCAATGCTACCTGAGGGGGGGGAACCACGACCAAGTAGGGTGCAATCAGACCTGAGGACCCTGTACCGCTGCCTGCAGCACACTACGCCCAAAGGCGATATCCTCATGCCTTCTCACATCCACCTGATAGAATCTGGTGAATGTATGAACTGAAGACCAGGTTGCGGCCTTGCAGATTTGAGCCATAGAGGCCCGGTGATGCACTGCCCAAGAAGCACCAATAGCCCTTGTGGAATGTGCCCTGATCTGAAACGGAGGAATCTTCTGTTTCAAACCGTAAGCTTGAATGATCAACTGTCGAATCCATTTAGAAATGGTAGGTTTTGACGCTGCCTGTCCTCTATTGGGACCCTCTGGCAGCACGAACAAAACATCCGTCCTGCGGATCTGAGTAGTTGCCCCTAGATAGGCCTTAACTGCTCTTACTACATCCAACGAATGTAGAGATCTCTCTTCCGGAGAACAGGGATCTGGAAAAAAGGAAGGTAGGACAATGTCTTGGTTTAAATGAAAATCAGAAACCACCTTCGGTAAAAAAAACTAGGATGAGGGCGTAGTACCACTCTATCCTTGTGTATAATCAAATAAGGCTCCTTACAGGAAAGAGCTGCTAATTCTGATACTCTTCTAGCAGAAGAGATGGCCACCAGAAAAATTAATTTCCTTGTCAACAAGACCAAAGGAATCTGACTTATTGGTTAAAAAGGCTGTTTCTGTAACACAGCCAGGACCAAATTCAAGTCCCAGGGGTTTAGGGGCGCTTTAACCGGAGGATTAAGACGCATCACCCCCTGCATAAAGTTTCGGACCAAAGAATGCGAAGCAAGTGGCCGCTGAAATAATACTGATAAAGCAGAGACCTGGCCCTTGATGGTACTCAAGGCCAGCTTCATCTCTAATCCCATCTGTAGAAAATCAAGAATTCTACCTATGACATATTTCCTGGGATGCCAACCTCTGGATTCACACCAGGTTATATAAGCCTTCCAGACTCTATGATAAATCATCCTGGAAGCTGGCTTCCTTGCATTAATCAAGGTAGATATGACAGGACCTAGGAGCCCACGACTCTTCAGAACGTGGGTCTCAATAGCCAAACCGTCAAATTTAGCGTTTGTAAGGCAGGATGGAACACTGGACCTTGAGATAACAGGTCTGGGCGTACCGGTAGGGTCCACGGGGAACCCACCGTCATCCTTACTATTTCTGCATACCAAGTCCTTCTGGGCCAAGCGGGGGCCACCAGAAGTACCGACTTCCTTTCCTGCCTGATCCTGCGAAGGAGTCGTGGTAGTAGCAGAATAGGCGGGAATGCGTAAATCAGTGAGAACCGATGCCACGGAATCACCAACGCATCCGTCCCGCATGCAAGAGGATCTTTTGTCCTTGCCACAAATCTGTCTCCTTGTGCAGAATCGGGATGCAAAGAGATCTACATCTGGAACCCCCCATCTTTGGCATATGGCCCAAAAGACGTCGGGATGCAGAGACCATTCCCCTGGAAGTAACTGCTGGCGACTTAGATAGTCCGCCTGCCAATTCTCTATTCCCGGGATGAAAACTGCCGATATGCATGGCACCTGCATCTCTGCCCAGACTAAGATCTGGTTCACCTCTTTTTGAGCAGCTCGGCTCCGGGTGCCTCCCTGATGATTGACATAAGCCACTGCTGTGGCATTGTCAGACTGGATCCTGACCGGACAACCCTGTAGCCTGATAGTCCAGGCCTTTAGAGCTAGATGTATCGCCCGGATCTCCAGAATGTTGATGGGTAAGGTCCTCTCTGTCTTGGACCATACCCCTTGGACCGCAGCCTGTTCCAGAACTGCTCCCCAACCTGACAGACTGGCATCTGTTGTTACCACCGTCCAGGTAACCGGTAGAAAGGATTTCCCCTTCTGCAGGTTTTCGGGTATGAGCCACCAATTGAGGCTCTGACGCACCGCATGCGACAGGCGCATCGGAAAGTCTAATGCCTGAACCTTCTTGTTCCAGGTCGACAGAATACTGTGTTGCAGCATTCTTGAGTGAAACTGAGCATAGGGAACTGCTTCGAATGAAGACACCATCTTCCCTAGTAGCCTCATACAAAGGCGGACTGAGGGACCCTTCTTGGTCCTTCCTGTCAGAATCAGCTCTCTCAAAGCCGTGATCTTTGCCTGAGGTAGAAATATTTTCTCCTGGCTTGTATCTATAATCAGACCTAAATACTCCAGTCTTCTTACTGGTTTTAGGAAAGACTTTTCTAAGTTGAGGATCCAACCTAGGTGTTCTAGATACCTGACCGTGGTCCTCAAGTTTCCATTCAAAGAGGCTACCGACCGGTCTATCAAGAGCAGGTCGTCTAGGTATGCTATGACAGCTATACCCTGAGCCCTTAATCTGGCCAGAGGAGGAGCCAAGATCTTTGTGAACACTCGAGGTGCAGTGGCTATCCCGAAAGGCAGAGCCACAAACTGGAAATGGCGCCCTCCTACCTCGAAGCGCAGAAACTTCTGATGAGCAGGAAAAATGGGCACATACAGATATGCATCTCTGATGTCTATTGATGCCAGAAATTCTCCTCCCTTCAGGGTGGGAACTACTGTTCGAATTGATTCCATGCGGAAGGATTGAATCCTTAGGAATCCGTTCAGATCCCTTAAGTCCAAAATGGGCCTGACATCCCCATTTGGCTTTTGGACCGTAAAAAGGTTGGAATAGAAGCCCAATCCCTGGTCCTTTGCGGGAACTATCACAATGACCTCCTGCGACAAAAGTCGCTCTAACGCTAGAAGGAGCGACTGCTTCTTCTCTGGGTCTCTGGGAACATTTGATCTGAGGAACCGAGGAGAAGGGAATTCCTGAAACTCCAGCTTGTACCCTAAGGTTACCGTGGAGATTACCCATCTGTCCTGGAAGTCCTCGTGCCAGAGCTCTGAGAACTGTCGCAGTCTTCCCCCCACTCGAGTGAGCGGGGGCGCCCCCTCATGCAGAGGTCTTAGTGTTTTGCCTAGTAGGCTTCTTTCCCCAGGACTTCTTTTGTCCCTGGGGTTGACTCTTGTCTCTGGACCCCAATGGAGGCGGCCGTCGAGACTGCCTGGAGGCTGAAGCCCCCGGTGCTGGGGAAAGAGTCCGTTTGAAAGAGGGACGCTTACTCTTCTTCTTAACAGGTAAGAGAGTGCTTTTCCCACAAGAGATTCTCTTGATATAGTTATCCAAGTCCTCTCCAAACAACCTTGCACCACGAAATGGAAACCCAGCCAGTAGCTTCTTACATGGTGCCTCGGCTGACCAATTTTTCAACCATAGGATTCTACGTATATGCACCAACCCCAGTGAAAGACGGGAGGTTTGCACGATAGAATCTCTAATGGCGTCAACCACAAAGCATAAGGCCGCTGGAAGGTAATACTTTGATGACCTGCTTAACATGGTCTCTTAAGTATTGACAGACTCCAATCGCTGCTACTGCAGGTTGGGCCACTGATCCTGCTAAGGAGAAAACATCCTTTAATAGGGATTCCATCCTTTTATCTACCGGATCCCTGAGATTCTGAGCATTGTCTACAGGACAAGTCAGGCTATTATTTACGGAGGAAATGGCGGCATCAATAACCGGTATTCCCCACATTTTATTAAACTTTTCTTCCATCGGATAAAGTGTTGAAAACTTTCTCGGCGGAAAAAAACGTTTGTCTGGGTGATCCCACTCAGAATAAATGAGCCTTTCAAGTAAAGTATGAACAGGAAAAGCATGTGCTGCTTGGAAAGGTTTCAGTGACCCCAAAGCAGAAGAGGATTCTTTAGTAGTTTCAGGTATGGGCAACTTAAATGTGGATCGGACCAATCCAGTGAGGATCTGCACTAAGACTTTCTCCTCTTGGGAAGTCGCAGAGGGTCCCTCTCCACCTGAATCCTCCGAAGAGGAATCATCCATCCCATCCCGATCCTCTGGAAGGGATTCATCTCCTTTATCCCAGAGCTCCTCTGTCTGAGGGTCTTGGGGAACAGAGGAAAGCCTAGTGCGTTTTCTTTCACAGAGTGAAGACATAATCACGGCCATTAATCTTTCCTCTAGACCATTAATGGTTGAGGAAAAAACCTCTTGTGTAATATATACAGGGGCTGAAGTGCCAGAAGCAGGTGTAGCCCCTGACCCCGATGGCTCTCCCTGGCTAGCCGTCCCTGGCCTGTCTTTTAGGGGGGGAGGATGCTGCCAACAGGGGGCCCTCAGAACCTGAACGAGATCCCCTAGTGTCTCTGGTTCCTGGGGTGCTTGAACCTCTTCTACCCATAGTGCAAAGCAACAAGGTGTGAGGTATACAAATGAACACTGCCCGCTGAGCGATGTAGTCTGGCTAAAAGCCTTGCTACCCAATGCTCAGTCTGGTGTTACTTCAGTAAATGCTGCCTAGGAGAATGCCTGTGTCCCACCTTACATGCGACCGTCAGCTCTGTGTCTCTCAAAAGGCTGATTGCACCTGTACAGAGTGCCTTTAATAGCCTGCAGCTGGCCTGAGTGGGAGTCTAAGCACTCTGTGCTGACATCCCGCCCCCTCCTCTACCGCCCCCCCCCCCCCTCGAGTTTTGAAAAAAACGAGCGCTTCCCGCACTGCCGACTCTCCCCGGAGAAAAGGCTGGGGATGGGGGGGGGGGGGGGGGAAAGGAGGGAGACAAGTAACAAGATCTGCCTGAACGGCTATCTTCAGAGATGGTGGCCATTAGGCCACAGAGCCCGGGTGGTATAACCACTTTCTAGACCCCTGTGGCCCCTCTCTAGCCTGGGGGGGAACATTCAAACATGAGAAATCCCCCTTTCCACCTTACCTGCTTGCAGCCTGCTTTGAAATGCTGGGACATAATCAGCACTGAACACCTGAGACAGAGTCAGCATGCTTAGGTTTGTGCTCTTGGCAGCCCCCGGTGGTCACAATAGGCATAGCATGCATTTACCTTAAAGGAGAAAAACCACTAGAACTCAAAAATTCTGTGGACTCTCCTCTTACCTTATCCAGCCGCAGGGTGCTGTTTACACAGACCCAATCTTCACCTCTCACGGTGGGCTCAGTTTGAAAAAACCGTCAGAGACTGGGGCCCCCATCAGTAGGGGGATCCAACAGTTCTGGGACCGTAAAGCACCTCGCCAGAAATTAGGAAGTTTAAAGCCATTTTCTGATCTGCGGGGTCCAGCTCTCTAAAAAGAGAAGCATTACGGGTAAAACCTCGTTTCTTCGGACACGAGGCCCGGGTACCATTCAATTCGGCCATGAAAAGACACTTTGAATGGATCCGGTTCGCCTGGCTTGCCCCAGTATAGGATATAGGATATTCCCTTTGGAGCTCAGCACAGGACATCTTTACACGTCCATCACCTAAGACACTGGCGTAAAAACTGAGGTATCCCTGCAAGGGGGAGGGATTATATAGGGGGTTGAACTTCCTGATAGGGTGTGCCAGTGTCCAATCACCAGTGATACCTATATAACCCATCAGTAATTACTGTGGCTCTGTGTCCCGTGATGTTCGAGAAAGAAAAAACATTTGGAATTTTTTTTTTACTCACCTCTAAATGCCTGTTGCTAGGGGGTCCCTCATAGTCTGCCTCTTTCAGTGCCTGGGCTGGTGACATCACTTCCCCCTTGGCACAGGAAGGGCTCAGCTCCGCTCTGCTCCCTCCCTCTTGTCAATCATCTGGGACTTATTACAGGTCCCAGGTGACTAAGCGGCCAATCACGGCGCGTGGCACAGCTCGCGCATGCGCAGTGGGTGCCCGGCTGGAGGGGGCTTCGATACCCCGCATCGCTGGACCCTGGGACAAGTAAGTGTCCAATTAAAAGTCAGCAGCTGCAGTATTTGTAGCTGCTGACTTTTCATTTTTTTTTTTTTTTTTTTTTTTAATGGGCCCTCCTCTTTAAGCATTTCTCTACAATTTCCAAACTCATATGCTGCTGGAGTGAAAAATTGAATATGTTATTAGTTATGTTATTGAGGTATGAACATGCACAGACCAGTGTTAATTTTGCCGTCAAATTTCAATTTAGTCTTAGTCTTTTGACTAAAATGCCATTTTTAGTTTTAGTCGTATTTTAGTCGACCAAAATGGTATTAAGTTAGTCGACTAAAAATGTTTTAGTCGGTTTTAGTCAACAAAATTAACACTGGTGACAACATGGTGGTTGGCCTTATGCCATGCTGCCACATACATGCATTCGGCCAGCCTTGCTCTGTTATGCTGGGCAAGTTTAATCACAAGCCCCAGTATTGTAATCACTGACGGCTCCTTGTCACCTAGCAAAGAATAGTAACTGGTAGAATGGGCTCCTGATCACTGTGACAGCCAAGCACAGTTGATCACATGATCAGGAAGCCCATGCAGCAACTCAGGCATTACCATCTCCTAAAGGGCTGGCACCTGTCAGCCGGAAGGGGGTTAAAAAAAAAAAAAAAAAAAAAAAAACACATTGATAAAGTCTAGTCTTGGGCCTTACAAAATATATATTTTTTCAAATAAATGGAGAAAAAAAAAAAAAAAAAATTGCTGGGTGAAGGAAAGCCCAGTCACATGACCTGTCAAACTCATGTGTAATTTAACCCACATGCCAACCAGTGCACGGCGATATATGTCGGCACAATGGCACGGCTGGGCAAATGGGCGTACAGGTACGTCCCCTTTAAAAAGGCAGCATTGTGAGTGCGCGCGTCCGCTGCTTACTCCGTGACCGTGACCGCGGACTTGATGTTCACCAGTGTCCTGCGATCGTGTCACGGAGCGGCAGAACAGAGAGATGCCTATGTAAACAAGGCATTTCCCTGTTCCGCCTAGCGATATGACAGAGATCTACTGCTCCCCATCATCGGGAATCGTGATCGCTGTCATGTTCTAGTGAGGCAATCCCCCCCACAGTGAGAATCACTCCCTAGGACATACTAAACCCCTTGATCGCCCCCCCCTAGTGTTTAACATCTTCCCTGCCAGTGTCATTTACACAGTAATAAGTGCATTTTTATAGCACTGATCGCTGTATAAATGACAATCGTCCCAAAATAGTGTCAAAAGTGTCTGATGTGTCCACCATAATGGTCGCAGATCGCCGCCATTACTATAATTAATAATAAAAATGCCATAAATCTATCCTCTTTTGCAGATGCTATAACTTTTGCGCAAACCAATCAATATACTCTTATTGCGATTTTTTTTACCAAAAATATGTAGAAGAATACATATTGGCCTAAACTCAGAAAGAAATTTGTTTATATATATATTTTTTGGGGATATTTATTATAGCAAAAAGTAAAAAAAAAAAATTGCTTTTTTTTTTTTTTTAAATTGTCGCTCTTTTTTTTGTTGATAGCGCAAAAAATTAAAAAAAGGCAGAGGTGATCAAACACCACCAAAAGAAAGCTCTATTTGTGGGGAAAAAAAACCACGTCAATTTTGTTTGGGTGCAACATCGCACGACCGCGCAATTGTCAGTTAAAGCGACGCAGTGCTGAATGGCAAAAAGTGCTCTGGTCGGGAAGGGGGCGAATCCTTCCAGGGCTGAAGTGGTTAAACTATCCAGAATGCAATAATGACGCGTCTGGTCTGCCTTGCACTTTGCAAGCTAAGCATGCCATAATGTGCAACTATGTCTGTGCAGTACGACAAGAGCTCCTCTGGAGCCAAAAAAAAACCATAACCCCTTCTATAGCTCTGCCTAAGAGCCCTTGCACACTGGGGCGGTTTGCAGGCGCTATTGCGCTAATAATAGCGCCTGCAAACCGACCCGAAAGTGCCGCTCCTTGCATTCCAGTGTGAAACCCCCGAGGGCTTGCACACTGGAGCGATGCGCTGGCAGGACGGTAAAAAAAGTCCTGCCAGCAGCATCTTCGGAGCGGTTAAGGAGCGGTGTGTATACCGCTCCTGCCCATTGAAATCAATGGGACGGCGCGGCTATACCGCCGGCAAAGCGCCTCTGCAGAGGCGCTTTGCGGTGGTATTTAACCCTTTCTCGGCCGCTAGCGGGGGGTAAAACTGCCCCGCTAGCGGCCGCAGACCGACGGTAAAACGCCGCTAATAATAGCGGCGTTTTACCGCCGACGCCGCCCCCCGCCCCAGTGTGCAAGGGCTCTTAGGGAAGGAGAACTCCTTGGGCTCCAAGCTGTCGCCTGTATTTTATAAATATGTAAAACTGACCAGAAGCAATGGTGTGGAGTAAATACTGAGTCCAGTGCAGCGGATGGTTGTATTCAATCTTCATTATAAATATGGGCCTAAGTGATCCTAATACTAAATCTGCAGTCAGAAAACCCACCTTTGAATAACCTTTGGCCCCTCGGATTTATTCCATTGGGAAGGTTTTCTTGTGAGGGGCTTCTGAGTGGCACTGCAGCAGCTGGCAGAGGTGTTGTTGTGTGACAGTAGTGGCGGATGGGCAGCAGCGATCGGAGTGGCCAAGGAAGAAAAGTATGGAACCTAAGGCTATGGGTACGGAACTGGGGTATGGATCAATGTGTGGATCACGTCTAAACCGGGGGGGGGGGGGGGGGGGGGAATGCCTTATCTACCAAACTAAGATCAATAAAGTTTGTCGCAGTTGAGAAAAATAAAAAAAACTAAGTAAATAAAAATACAGCAGCTCAGGTGTTTTTTGCGGATCTCGGACAATCTGGGCACCTATTATCCGTCGTTCCATTTTTATCCTGGAGCGGTATTATTTGCACACATATTCACATATGGAACCCCCACCTCCAAAACGATGGAGAACTGCAGATTCAGGAATACCCACTGAAATTTTGTATCTCCAGTAAGAGGGCGTTTTCTGAACCAACAAGCCTGACGTACCATTGCTATGACTGGATGCCCTCAACAAGGGGACTGCGCACCCAGTATGCATTTGAAGACAATTTCCAAATCGGATTAGAATGTAAAAAAAACAAAACAAAAAAAAAAAAACAAAACAAAACAAACAAAAAACAAAAAAAACAAAAAAAACAAAAAAAAAAAACAAAAAACGTCATTATTTAGAGAAGTTCCACCGTAAACACTGAAATCTTTCCAAAGAACTGAGGACGGGGCTTGTGTGATTTGGGCACCTTTTCTCCTCTATAGGCAGCATCCTCCTCCCTTATCCTTTCTAATTCTAGGAAAAGAGAACATTCTCCAGCACTGCTGTGAACTATCCCAATTACCTCGGGGTAGAAGCTCTGCTGGTTTCCGAGTCCTGGCGGCTCCTGGGATTCACAGATAATTTGCTGTCTGCCTTAGGCTGATATGTGGAAAGTCCGGCATCCTGGCTGAGATCTGTATTAGGGAGGGAACTGTTGCTGTCGTAGGTTTCACACAGGGGCTCCAGAACCAACGACACCTGAGAAGAACAGAAAACAAAACAAAAGCACATCCAGGGTGGATATAAAGCTATGATTTAAAAAACAAAAACAAATGATTTTTTGGATTTAAATCAATTTCTTTGATTTTTATCAAGTTTATTTTAATATTATTATTATTATTATACAGGTTTTATATAGTGCCAACAGTTTGCACAGCGCTTAACAGAATAAAAAAAAATCTATATAAAAAGATAGTTTTCTATTTAAGATACATTAATAATTTAATTTATTCAACAGGAAATGGAGCTTAGCTATGTAGCATGAGGCTGTATCTTCTGCAATATTTACATTTTTGGTAAACTCATTCAATGAAGCCAAGCTCTGCAAGCTGAGATAACATGAAATGCATTCACACAATTTCACAGTAACCATGAGATAAAACAAAGTTCAGGAATGTTCTTTTTCCATTGTTTTGCAAATCTATATCGCCGTTTTACTAACCTGACATCTTATGGTTCTAAATGGGAAACCTTCATTTTGTTTGCAAATATTAAAGATTCTAACTACCAGCAAGAATAAGTCCTTACATTTAAAGAACTCCTGTCATTTCAGATCCATCATGGCAGCGCCCGTTAGCGGGCATATACTCACCTGCTGACGCCACGTCCCTCACCTTGTTGTATCACTGCCGCATCACCAGCTACCCCCCCCCCCCCCCCCAAAGCCCAGGCTATTTTCTGCACTTTGCTACTTAACTGACAATTGCACCCTCATGCAATGCTGTACCCAAACAAAATTTATATTTGTTTTCACACAAACTTCACAAGCTTTCTTTTGGTGGAATTTGATCACCACTGGGTTATTATATAAAATAAAAAGACTTAAAAAAAAAAAGAAAGCAATTTCCTTATTCTTGTCCAAAATGTATTCTTTGGCAAAAAAAAATCCCAATATGTGTATATGCATGTAAAGTAATGAGTGTACAGCAGTGTAAATTTGCTGTCCCCTCAAAATAACTCAACACACAGCCATTAATGTCTAAACCGCTGGCAACAAAAGTGAGTACACCCCTAAGGCTGCTTTCACACTGAGGCACTATAACCACTTCAGCCCCGGACCATTTGGCGGGCCAAAGACCAGAGCACTTTTTGCGATTCGGCACTGCGTCGCTTTAACTGACAATTGCGCGGTCGTGCGACGTGGCTCCCAAACAAAAATTGACGTCCTTTTTTTCCCACAAATAGAGCTTTCTTTTGGTGGTATTTGATCACCGCTGCGGTTTTAATTTTTTGCCCTATAAACAAAAATAGAGCGAAAATTTTGGGAAAAAAATGCATTTTTTACATTTTGCTATAATAAATATCCCCCAAAAATGTATAAAAAACATTTTTTTTCCCTCAGTTTAGGCCGATATGTATTCTTCTACATATGTTTGGTAAAAAAAAACAAAAAAAAATGCAATAAGCGATTATTGATTGGTTTGCACAAAAGTTATAGTTTACAAAATAGGGGATAGTTTTATGGCATTTTTATTAATAATTTTTTTTTTACTAGTAATGGCGGCGATCAGCGATTTTTATCGTGACTGCGACATTATGGCGGACACATCGGACAATTTTGACACATTTTTGGGACCATTGTCATTTATACAGCAATCAGTGCTATACAAAATGCACTGATTTCTGTGTAAATGTCACCGGCAGTGAAGGGGTTAACCACTAGGGGGCAGTGTAGGGGTTAAGTGTGTCCTAGGGACGTGTTTCTAACTGTGGGGGGGGGTGTGGCTGTGTGTGACACATCACTGATCTCTGCTCCGATCACACGGAGCAGAGATCAGTGACACTGTCACTAGGCAGAACGGGGAGATGCTTGTTTACATTAGCATCTCCCCGTTCTTCCTCCCCGTGAGACGATCGCGGGTATCCCGTGGCGATCGAGTCCGCGGGACCCGTGATCCGACTCACGGAGGTCCGGCGCACGCAATGGCACGGCGGCAAATTTAAAAGGGACGTACCTGTACGCCCATTTGCCTGTCCGTGCCATACTGCCGACGTACATCGGTGTGCGCCGGTCGGGAAGTGGTTAAAGACGCTATAGCACTAAAAAAAGCAACCTGTAAAGCAGGTGTATACACCGCTCCTACAGCTCCCCTGCCCATTGAAATCAGTGGGCAGCGCCTAAGTGCCGGCAAAGCAAGGTCTTGTTGACTCCGCATCTTTCCATAAAGAGGACCCGTCACGAATGATTCCTATTACGAGGGGTGTTTACATTCCTTGTAATAGGAATAAAAAAAAAAAAAATGTTGTAAAATAAAGTAAAAGAAAAAAAAAAAAAAATTTAAAAAACGCCCCTGTCCCCGGTAGCTCGTGCTCAGAAGCGAACGCACACGTTAGTCCCGCCCACATATGTGAACGCCGTTCAAACCACACATGTGAGGTATCCCCGTGTGCATCAGAGCGTGAGCAACAATTCTAGCACTAGACCTCCTCTGTAACTCTAAACATGTAACCTGTAAAAAATTTTAAAGCGTCGCCTATAGAGATTTTTAAGTACTAAAGTTTGGCGCCATTCCATGAGTGTGCACAATTTTAAAGCGTTACATGTTGGGTATCTATTTACTTGGCGTAACATCATCTTTCACATTATATAAAAAAATTGGGCTAACTTTACTGTTTTGTTTTTTTAAATCATGAAACTGGTTTTTTTTTTTGCAAAAAAAAATTTAAAAAAAACACGTTTGAAAAATTGTTGCGCAAATACCGTGCGAGATAAAAAGTTGCAATGATCGCCATTTTATTCCCTAAGGGGTCTGTAAAAAAAAAAAAAACAAAAAAAAACATATATAATGTTTGGGGGTTCTGAGTAATTTCCTAGCAAACGAAAATTATGATTTTTACATGTAGGAGAGGAGTGCCAGAATAGGCCCGGTATGGAAGTGGTAAAGATAAAAAAAACACACACACACACACACACACACACACACACACACCTCCTCACCTGGAGTTCTCCTAGTTTCTCGGATGCCGGGGAGACCAGAGTGAAGAAGCCACTGATTGGACGTGTTGGGCCGAGTCGTGATATCCCGTTGATCTGAGCACGGCCCAGTGGGAGGTGGTCCAGTTTGGTCATCACCTCCAACACAAGCGCCCCCATATCTGTAGGATGGACAAATTCATTATTACAGGGTTAAAAAGCCCATGATAGATTATGCATTTCACACACAGCTGGGAAAATATAAATATAGGTGCCAAATTCCAAAACTGGCAACAGAAGAATTGTAACGTTTGTAAAAAAAAAAAAACGTATAAAGTTAAATACCAGGCAGCTCTGTAAATCAGTAATTCTGAAGTTCCACTTTAAGGCCTCCTCCCCGACTCCTGTGTTTGTGAAACTGAGCTTTTTGGGAAGCAGGTGGGGGAGCACGGTACCAGAATCAGGTACCCGCTCCCACTTCCGTTCAGGTCACCTAGGCGACCTGAAGCAGAGGCTCTCCGGCCCGAAGTCTTCTGGGACATAGGACAGGTCCTAGAAGACTTCGGGGGTCAGTCACTAACTACAGCGCCGCTGGCACATGCACAGTGGGCAGCTGCTGTGAAGCTGTCACAGCTGGGTTCCCATAGTAGAAATGCCGGCGCCGCCGAGGGAGGACACGGCTGCGGTGAGTACATCGCTGGACCGTGGGACAGGCGAGTGGCTGTTTATTAAAAAGTCAGCAGCTACACTTTTTGTAGCTGCTGACTTTTAACCACTTCAAAACCAGCCTCGTTTTGGATTTTAGGTGTTTAAGAGTTTAAAACAGGTTTTTTTGCTAGAAAATTACTTAGAACCCCCAAACATTATATATTGTTTTTTTTCTAACACCCTAGAGAATAAAATGGCGGTCATTGCAATACTTTTTTTTGCACCGTATTTGCGCAGCGGTCTTCTAAGCGCACTTTTTTTGGAAAAAATTCACTTTTTTGAAAAAAAAAATAAGACAACAGTAAAGTTAGCCCAATTTTTTTTTATATTGTGAAATATAATGTTACGCCAAGTAAATTGATACCCATCATGTCACGCTTTAAAATTGCGCCCGCTCGTGGAATGGCGTCAAACTTTTACCCTTAAAAATCTCCATAGGCGACGTTTAAAAAATTCTACAGATTGCATGTTTTGCGTTACAGAGGAGGTCTAGGGCTAGAATTATTGCTCTCACTCTACCGGTCGCGGCGATACCTCACATGTGTGGTTTGACCACCGTTTTCATATGCGGGCGCTACTCACGTATGCGTTCGCTTCTGCGCGCGAGCTCGTCGGGACAGGGCGCTTTAAAAAATTTTTTTTTTTTTTTTAATTATTTATTTTACTTTATTTTATTTATTTTTTCACTGTTTTTTAAAAAAAAAAAATTTGGATCACTTTTATTCCTATTACAAGGAATGTAAACATCCCTTGTAATAGAAAAAAGCATGACAGGTCCTCTTAAATATGAGATCTGGGGTCAAAAAGTCCTCAGATCTCATATTTAGACTATAATGCAAAAAAAAAAAAAAAAAAAAAAGTCGTTTAAAAAATGACACAAAATAAATTGTGCCTTTAAGAGAAGTGGGCGGAGCCGTCGTAATGACGTCGCTCCGGCCGTCACATGGTATAGAGACGGGTGGGGGCCATCTTGGCCTCACTCGTCTCAGTACCGAGGAAGTGAAAGGACCCGATCGCCTCCGCCGTTACCGACGGCTCCGGTAAGCGGCGGAGGGTGCGGGAGAGCGGCGGGAGGGGGGGTGGCACCTCTCCCGCCGCCGATAACGGTGATCTCGCGGCGAACCCGCCGCATAGACCACCATTATCGTGTGTAGAATCGCCGGCCCTAAAGATGGATACCTCGGTTGTGGCAGCAGCTGCTGCCGTTACCGAGATATCCATCTTTAAAACACAGGACGTCAATATACAGTGGGCGGTCGGGAAGCGGTTAAACTAACAAACCAATGACTGGAACTCTACTTTAAAAAGGACCTATTCACACTGCGTTACTTTAACTGAATATTGCAGACATGCAACACTGTACAGAATTACATTTATATACATTTTTCACCCACACAGAGCTTTCTTTTGGTGTTATTTGATCACCACTTGTTTTTTTTATTTTATAAACAAAAATGGACAGAAAATTTTGAAAAAAAAAAAAACCCCAATATTTTCTCATTTCTGTTATGAAATAAATCCAATAAAATCAAATGTCTTCATAAATCTAGGTCAAAATGTATTCTGCTACATGTGTCTAGTTAAAGAAAAAAAAAAATTCCAATATGTATGTGTATATTGATTGGTTTGTGCAGAAGTTATAGCGTCTACAAACTATGACAGGGCTTGACAAATTTGCTTGGAATCTAGGAGCCAGCTAAAAAAGTTAGGAGCCAGTTTTTTTTTTTTTTAAACGACTGACAAATCTTTATTTTTAATATAAAAAAGAACTAATCTTAAATTTACACAGAAAGACCGCCCCGCTAGCAGCCGAATAGCGGCGCTAAAACGATGGTAAAGCGGCACTAAAAATAGCGCAGCTTTACCGCCGACGCCCCCGCGGCTCGGTGTGAAAGGGCTCTAAGGGTCCGATCAGGTCCGCCTGAAAAACAGACCGGCGAACCTGATCAGACAGCCCGTGTGAAAGGGGCCAAGCAGGGAGATAACAAATGAATTCATTTTAATTAAGAAAAAAATAAACAGTTATTACTTAAAAAAAATAAATAAATAAAAATAAAAGCGATTATGAAAAAAAAAAAAAAAAAAAAAAAAAAAAAAAAAAAAGGCTATCCCCACATTCACATCCTTCTCTTCTCTACTTTGGGAAGGAGATGGGCGGGCAGTGAAAACAGGCTGGTTGTGTTGTCCTACCAACGGCCACCACAAGATGGCGCCAGATTCCAGAAGTACTGCAGAAGGCCGCAAAGCCGCAGCCTCAATTACCAGCTGCCACGGCCGGACGCGTTAGCACGGAGGGGGGGGGGGCCGGGGTCCGCATGGAGACAGGATACCCCATGTGTGCTGCCCCAGGCACCAGGTCGCTAATTCTAGTCACAAATGAGCCCTGAACTATGATGTATATGCTGGAACTTACACAGCTATACTGGTAATGGCGGTGGTCAGTGACTTATAGTGATAAGGTGGCGGACTATCTGGCTGGGAGGGTCACCAAGGGACACCGATAGTGACACTAATACAGTGATCAGTGATAATACTGTACTAATAACAGTGGCTGGGAAGGGGTTAACATCTAGGGGCAATCAAGGGGTAACTGTGTGCCTAACAATCTGTAATGTGTGCTGCTTTTTTTTCCTCCTGGCTTTGCAGGGAGAAGAAACAGCCAGATTGCTGTTCCCAGTACACAGAGTTCTATGTTTTTGTAAAAACAGAAGAACTCTGTGTGTGATTGGACACAGCCAATCTGCTGACTTTCCGCCACAATCACCAGCTGAAACCAGCTGCTAAACTCATTCACAGCACAGGTCAGCTGAGGGCGAGCGCATGTGTGCCACCAAACCCGGAAAAAGCTGACAATGTACCGGTACGCGATCACGCCTTCATCTGCCACCTGCTCGCAGTATATTTACTGTGAGCGGTCAGGAAGTGGGTGAATACAAGCAGTGTAAATACCTGAATTTGACCCGGTATCAGCCTCCTGCAGTCACTGTACTGCAGAGCTCAGAGAGGAGGATGGAGAAGCAGCAAAAGGAGTTAACCAACTGTGTTGCAATGTAAGAAGAGATTAGCACTCCCGCCTTGCAGCACTACGGCCCTTGGTACAAATCCCAACCTAGACAATAGCTGCATGGAGTTTGCATGTTCTCCCTGTGTTTCCGCAGGTTTCCTCCCACACTCCAAAAGACATGCTGCTAGGTTCATTGGCTCCTGTCTAAACTGGATCCCAGCATGTACGACGTTTGTATGCGTGTGAGAAACCCTCATCAAAGAACATGTTCAAGTGAAGTTTATTAATAACCAACACGTGTTTTTTTTTCTGTTGAACGAGCTTTCAAAAATGTTATTTCTAGCGATTTTATCTCACTCTGCCCGGCAAACTTGAGAAGTGCTCTTCCTGAACTACCGGCCTAAAGGTCTGAGCAATACTCACATCACCATCATCATGGTTGCATGTACTGCCTGCCTAATGCCCTGTACACACGGTCGGACATTGATCGGACATTCCGACAACAAAATCCTAGGATTTCTTCTGACGGATGTTGGCTCAAACTTGTCTTGCATACACACTGTCACACAAAGTTGTCGGAAAATCCGATCGTTCTGAACGCGGTGACATAAAACACGTACGTCGGGACTATAAACGGGGCAGTGGCCAATAGCTTTCATCTCTTTATTTATTCTGAGCATGCGTGGCACTTTGTCCGTCGGATTTGTGTACACACGATCGGAATTTCCGACAACGGATTTTGTTGTCGGAAAATTTTGTAGCCTGCTCTCAAACTTTGTGTGTCGGAAAATCCGATGGAAAATGTCCGATGGAGCCCACACACGGTCGGAATTTCCGACAACACGCTCCGATCGGACATTTTCCATCGGAAAATCCGACCGTGTGTACGGGGCATTAGGGTGCATTCACACCGGGACTGGTTTAGGTGAATTGTGCCTGAGCCTCCCCCCTCTCCTGCTAGTCTGCACACACTAAACTTTAAGCAAGTGGCCCCGGGCACACTTACATCATCACCCCTGCTAACCAGACCAGTGATCCCCGCTTCTATACACATTTTTTTTTTATTAAGAGTTCTGTGGTTTGCACACACACACACACACACACACACACTGCAGCGAACGGTTCCAAACCACAAAAGTGAACCACACCCGGGACCACCTTCTCCCAGGTAGTGGTGCACGGAAGTGGAAATTTTGGACCAAAACTGAAAATTCAGGATGCACTTGGCTGAAAAACAGAAACCGTCAGTTTTTAAAAGTATATACCGTATATACTCGAGTGTAAGCTGACCCGAATATAAGCCGAGGCACTTAATTTTACCACAAAAAACTGGGAAAACCTATCGACTCGAGTAAAAGCCTAGGGTGGGAAGTGCAGCAGCTACTGGGTAAACAATGCCCATCTGCAGCCTCACTGTGCCCGTCTGCAGCCTCACTGTGCCCGTCTGCAGCCTCACTGTGCCCGTCTGCAGCCTCACTGTGCCCGTCTGCAGCCTCACTGTGCCCGTCTGCAGCCTCACTGTGCCCGTCTGCAGCCTCACTGTGTCCATCCTGCAGCCTCACTGTGTCCATCCTGCAGCCTCACTGTGTCCATCCTGCAGCCTCACTGTGTCCATCCTGCAGCCTCACTGTGTCCATCCTGCAGCCTCACTGTGTCCATCCTGCAGCCTCACTGTGTCCATCCTGCAGCCTCACTGTGTCCATCCTGCAGCCTCACTGTGTCCATCCTGCAGCCTCACTGTGTCCATCCTGCAGCCTCACTGTGTCCATCCTGCAGCCTCACTGTGTCCATCCTGCAGCCTCACTGTGTCCATCCTGCAGCCTCACTGTGTTCATCCTGCAGCCTCACTGTGTCCATCCTGCAGCCTCACTGTGTCCATCCTGCAGCCTCACTGTGTCCATCCTGCAGCCTCACTGTGTTCATCCTGCAGCCTCACTGTGTCCATCCTGCAGCCTCACTGTGTCCATCCTGCAGCCTCACTGTGTCCATCCTGCAGCCTCACTGTGTCCATCCTGCAGCCTCACTGTGTCCATCCTGCAGCTGTGCCTGTGATAACTAAAACAGCCGGTGTCTCCCGCTGTGTCATACAGGCTGTGTGGTCGTCCATTGTAACAAAGCCCCGCCTCCTCCTCGTCCGTGATAGACGGAACACTAATACAATGCTGGGAAACTCACCATCACTCGAGTATAAGCCGAGGGCGGATTTGTCATCCTATAAAATGTGCTGAAAAACTCGGCTTATACTCGAGTATATATGGTATATATTTTTTATATATAATTGCATTATAGGTCAACTTTTTAATTAATATCATGGATTTAAATTAATTTGAATATATTTTTCGCCCATAACCGGCACCCTTTCAGCCGAGAGGCTGCTTTCAAACTGAGCAGTTTTTGAAGCGCTTTTTTTTTTTTTCCCCCGAAAAAGAGCAAAAGCTGAAGAAAAATCCACCCTTTTAGATTATATGTCTTCACATTGGTTTGTTGCGTTTCCATTGCTGTGTTAAAAATCCCCCTTGCCGTGTTTTTGGTGCTTTTGTGATAAATGAAAAAAAACAAACAAAAAGACGCACCTCCCCATTGAAATGCATTGAAAATGCAGCAAAAACGCATTAAAAACTCACCCATGTTGCGTTTTTGATGTGGTTTCTGATTCACATGACCTATAAAAAACACCGTAAACGTGGCAAAATCCCATGTTTTTCGGCACCTTTTTGTTCTATCGGCAAAACACTGATAACCCTATTTTTGTCCAATCATTTTCGGCTGGCGATATATCGGTGCATCGCTAGATCCCGAGCACAGTGCGCTTAACCGATCCCAGATGTGGTTCGGAGCGCTCACACTACACAAACAAAACTGGCCCAAGGGGCAGAACCAAACCCTGGACCAGCACAACGTTTCAGTGTCAGTGTATCCTTAGGCTAAATATCCCATGATGCCTTGCTCTGGCTTTCAGCTATATTTGCATTTGCCAAGGAGGGTGGCTGCAGGCAGGCTGTGTAGGGCTAGAGAGGACACCCTTACAAAAGGAAGTGCAACAAAATCGTAGCTAACCTCAAATATAGATTTGTGCAGAGAGTTGAAGGCATTGGAAAGTAGATCGATCTTTGTTATTTGGGTTTAGTTTTGCTTTAATGAGACCCGACAACTAGGACAATAGGGCAAACTGTCTCCCTACTCTGATAGCAGTTCTGTTCTAGGTGTACACACCCAGGAAAACGATCCCACCACCAACAATATACAAACTGTGTACAGACAGTAATGGGGAGGACCCAGCTGAATTACACTGGAAGGCAAGGCAGGAGTCTGGACCCTCTTGTTATACACAGGTATGTTGGACTGGCAGTCAGGAAATAGATTTGGTTTCAGCTGGATAAGTGTAATAAATGAAGAGGCTTCCAGTCCAACGAAATCAATACTAATCAGTGAGACTATTAGGCCGAGTCCCCAGGCATCCCACTCTGGACTAACTGGTATGAGAGTACTTCAGTGCTATCTACTGTATTTAATTACTGTATTTATTGGTGTATAAAACTCACTTTTTCACCATGAAAATCGGGTGCAAATAGCGTGTTATACGCCAATACCTCAATTTTAGCTGTCCCCTCTAGGCTGCAGATGGGCATCGATCAGTTTGCACCGATGGCAATGGCGAGGCTGCCGCACCGATGGCAATGGCGAGGCTGCCGCACCGATGGCAATGGCGAGGCTTCCGCACCGATGGCAATGGCGAGGCTTCCGCACCGATGGCAATGGCGAGGCTTCCGCACCGATGGCAATGGCGAGGCTTCCGCACCGATGGCAATGGCGAGGCTTCCGCACCGATGGCAATGGCGAGGCTTCCGCACCGATGGCAATGGCGAGGCTGCAGATGGGCATTGATCAGGCTGCATTGATGGCATTGGTGAGGCTGCAGATGGGCACTGACCCTAATTTTGCTTCAAAGTTCATTATTTAAAATTTAATTTTTTTTTCCTGGAACTTCCCTCTTAAAATGAACGTGTGTGTTATACGCCAATAAATACGGTACATCAAGAAAGCTTGATACGGACGTTCCACAACCTGACACACGGGGCAGGTAGACACTGAGGATATATGGCAGGGCAGGCTGCTGTGAAATCTTTACTTCCTGTCCCAACAGGTAGACAGGACAATCTTTGTCTCTAATGGGACCAGAAAATCTATTAAAGATCAGTGTACATTCTTTAATTGCTTTAAAACTGCTTTAAAGCGGGGCGCCGCCGAAAGAAAAAATTTTAAAAGTCAGCAGCTAAAAATACTGCAGCTGCTGACTTTTAAAACATGGACACTTACCTGTCCAGGGCGCCCGCGATGTCGGCACCCGAGGCCGAAGCGTCTCTCCGTCCTCGGGTGCTGCCGCCTCCATCTTCGGTAAGGGAATCAGGAAATGAAGCCGTGTGGCTTCACTTCCCGGTTCCCTACTGCGCATGCGCGAGTCGCGCCGTGCAATACGAATGCTCCCTGCTGCCTCTGGGACCCGCGTGCGTTTCCCAGCAGGCAGCGGGCGGGAGCAGGAAGTGGCGTAAATAACCGCAGATTCTGCGGCTATTTATGCCGGAAGTGGGTACAGATACCTGTAATATACAGGTATCTGTACCCCCCTCCCCCCTGAAAGGTGCCAACTGTGTCACCGGAGGGGGGGAGGAATCTGATTAGTGGAAGTTCCACTTTTGGGTGGAACTCCACTTTAACTGATAAAAGTGAACACCAATGCAATAGTAGCTGGGGATATGTTAATAAAATGACCTCTCCGAGAGCCAACAGCTGACAATCTACACAGCTGGTGGCTCTCAAATCTTGGCTGTCAGTAAGGCTGGGTTCACACGATTGCGAATTGTGGGTTCTCCGCATCCAATTCGCAATAAAACCCACATCCAATTCGCAATAGCAGGAGATTTTGACCGTCTCTCTATGGAGGCGGTTCACATATCTCCGCTGTGGACCCCAGAAGACGAGGATCGGGGCCACTCTGTGCAAAACGAGCTGCACAGTGCAGGTATGACATGCTTTTTAAATAACAAAGGAACCTTTAGTATCACTTTAATTTAGCCTTTAATTTAAAGCGTAATAGCAGCAGCCTGGTAGGGGTGGGAAGCTGGGTAGATGATGCTGGCAACAGAGAGACACAGGACCGTTGAAGAAAGGCAAGTATTGCAGAGTTTAGCTCAGCTTTAAGGTGTGCTGACGGCAGATTCTTAGAAATGACATGACAGGTGAGTGTTCAATAAATGACAACATACAGTCCGGAGTGATTACCTGTAAGGTAGGATGTGAATTGTTTGGGTCCACAGCGGACGGCATAGCGAGTTGTGGTCTTTACCGTCTTCTGCTCGGTCTGTGAGGTGTCTCTGGGGTGGAAGATGGTTCCATCAGAAGTCTCCCCCCACCACCGAAGCCTGACAAGGACAAAGGGCGGAGGCCTTGGCACAGTCCAGAGGATCTTACCAACAGTCACTTTAAGGAAGCAGCGGAGCTGACCCTCTACAAGAGGAGGGAGGCTGGTTGATGGGGAAATATCCGTTGTGCCTGCAGAAATAAAATACAGAATTACAGACATCAGAAAAAAAAAAAAAAAATAAATAAAAAAATAAAACAAAAAAAAAGGTGGAAGGAAGAATGACAGATCTCAAGACTCAAATACTGTTCATGCCGCACAGTACTCCCCTTAATCAGAGCACACATATCCCAAACTGGAGATGTATGGATTCAAACAGTGTTCATGCCGCACAGAACTCCTCGCCCAGAATACACATACCCAGAACCGGAGATGTATGGATTCAAATTCCGTGTTCATATCGGACAGTACTCCCCTTCCCAGAGTACACATACCACAAACCCTCAAAATCACTTGAACGTGACGCAACGTGTTAGAGCAAAGCTAATGACGTCATCACGTCGGACCTGGGAGTAATATTTTTTTTTGCCCAAAGTATGGTTGCTGAGCTCTATTCTTAAATGGGAAGTGTATACGCTTTTACCTATAGTGCAGCAGTGTTGTGCGCCGCACATTGCGAGTGCATATTTTTTAAATTTTTTTAATAAAATTTGTGATTTTTAACCGCTTCAGGTCCACCCTATAGCAGTTTCACTGCTACAGGGTGGCACCTGTGTGCCGGATCACGTATACACACACATACACACGTGATCCAACACTCCCAGGTAAGGGGCGCACATGCATGCCGCCGGTGGCTTGCTTCCGCTGTGATTGCACACAGTAGAAGCCAATCGGCGGGTGCCTGGTACCCGATGTCCTCCGTCACATGCAGATCGTTAGGCAGATCGCAGTTCTGGTTCTTTGCCTATGTAAACAAGGCAGATCACCAATCTGACAGGAGGGAAGGGATGGAGTTTGTGTTCCTACAAAGCAAGAAATATATTTCATCCCCCTAGTATAAAAGCACCTCACACAGTGTAGTAAAACAGGTTAGGCACACAGTTAACCCTTTTTTTTCCAAATAAAGCTTTATTAAGTTAAATCCATACAGAAAAGTAGTACATAAAAGCAAGGTTTGAGATAAAATGACAATAGTGTTATACAGAGGGAACAGTCCAGAGTGTACAACGTTGTATTTTAACAAGTATTCAAATCTACGACTGTGGATTTGTTGAAAAACACATTACATCTGGGGTGTGGATAAATGGGATTACAGAGTAGTGTGGGCAGAAAAATATAAAGAACATATAGTAAAGCAGGTAAAACATTTTTTAAACATGTTGATTTTTGAGGGCGAAAAAGATTAAAAAGGGAGAGAGGAGTAAAAACCGTATTATAATAGATTGCCTATGATAGCCTTAGTATATGAGTCTGAGATTTTTGTTGGATTGTGTTTGGAATAATCGTTAATTACTATGTCTGTGTGAGAGTGTGCGTGGTGTCCATAAGTCGGGTAATGTCTGTAGATAGAGATATAATCATAGCATACAACCATGGATATCTAACATAGCAAAGTTTCGATTAAATGGTGGTCAAAATATAGTGAGAAATACAAAGGGAAGGTAGGGGAAAGTTATTTCCCGTCCCTGGCTCAGCCATGGGTCTAACGGGAAATATCTTTACAGAAGGACCAAGTCCCAGGAAGAAAAGCATAATAGAGCTTTTAAAGTGAATTCTGTATGCGTAATGATATAGTTACCTCCTGAATTTTGTTTCATGCACGACTATAGGGAGGACTATAGACAGTTGGGATGGGATGTATGATGTGTCTTATGGTGTGCTGGAGGAGGGTTCCTGATTGATTAATTGGGTATATTCAGATGTTGTGCGGAAATGTAGCCAACAGGCCCAAGTGTTCCGGTATTTAGTATAGGAATCTCGTGCTTGATGTACAAGTTCCTCCATTTCAGCTATTTTGTTTACTCTTTTGAACCAGTCTGCGATTGTGGGTGGGTTGGGAGATCTCCAGAGAACTGGGATACAGAGTTTGGCA
The DNA here is from genome assembly GCA_037952835.1 of Lithobates septentrionalis. NCBI lineage: Eukaryota > Metazoa > Chordata > Amphibia > Anura > Ranidae > Lithobates > Lithobates septentrionalis. Next base: position 90,657 of record JBBDGP010003123.1, on the reverse strand, counting down.
GCATTGATTAGATGTAGTGCTAGGGATTTGTGATAAGTTTTCATCGGTAGGGAGGAGTGGTGTAAGAGGGCTTGTGCTGGAGAGAATTCTAGCTGAAGTGTAGTGATTTGGGAGGAGAGGTGAAAAACTTTAGTCCAGAAGGCAGAAATCGCAGGGCAGTCCCACCATATGTGAAGGAGTGATCCGTTTTTGTCATTACATCTCCAATAATTAGATGGGATCTCTGGATTAATGGTGTGTAACTTGAGAGGCGTTTTGTACCATCTGGAGAAAAGCTTGTATCCGTTTTCTTGAGTTGTTACATTAATGGAGCCTTTGTGTATGTTAGAGTATATCTTTTCCCATTCCTTATCAGAGAGGTGGATGGAAAGATCTTTTTCCCATTTTGCACTAGCTATATTTGTTTTAGGAGTATGCTCGAGAAAGAGGTTCAAGTATATGGTGGATATCAGGTGTCTTTGGGGTTCAGTGGCAGAGCAAAGGGATTCAAAGTGTGATTGGTTTCTTGAGTATGCAGCCCTAGTTTGGGGATCAAGAAGAAAATGTCTGAGTTGCATATAAGACCAGAAAGGGATCTGGTGATTCGTTTCTTGGGAGTTCAATGAGGACAGCGGTTTAATATTCCCCTTAGCGAAGAAATCTCCCGCTGTCATCCTTGTCTGGGATCCTATGTGATGAAGGAATGAATCATCATTGCCTGGTGGAAAGTCTGGGTTATGTTTGATTGGCGTGAGAGGGCCTGGAGAGGAGGAAATGTGCAAATGTTTACATGTCTTTTTAAAGGAATTCAGTGTCGTATCGATAAGGGGATGTTGTTTGCAATGTGGAGAGATGTGGCGAGGGTGAATCCAGGGTAGGATGCTGATGAGGAGTGAGGAGAATTCCCCTGTCATTGAGTTCAGCGTGAGATGGAGAGGCAGCAGCATTAGAGTGAGGAGGATGCTGATGCTGGCTCCGTGAGGTGGGAGCCGGCGCCGAAGTTCCCATCTGTGCCCGGAACATCTCCGGGATGTTCTGACTGGATCTTGCCGGTATTTCACGGGGAGAACGGGACCGGGAGGTCGACGAAGTTCTAGAGGATGTACCCATCGCTTTTCGGGTGTTTGGGAGGCCGTTGACCGTCTTTAAAATTCAGATTTCTATCCCTGTCAGCGGAGCTCTGAAGTTAAGCAGCCATTCTCTACGAGGTCAAGCCACGCCCCCCACAGTTAACCCTTTGATCGCCCCTGATGTTAACCCCTTCCCAGCCTGTGTCATTAGTACAGTGGCAGTGCATATTTTTAGCACTGATCACTGTATTAGGTGTCACTGGTCCCCAAAGTGTCAAAAGTGTCAGAATGTCCGCCGCAATATTGCAGTCTCACTATACTCTGATTTCCTAAATTTTCATGATTTTTTTTTTTTTTTTGGATGCGTTTTATAGCAGAAAGTAAAAAAATAAATAAATAAATAAAATAAAACACTTGATTTTTTTTTTTTTTTTTCAAAATTATTGGTCTTTTTTTGTTTCTAGCACAAAAAAAGAAAGAAAAAAAAAAAAAAGCAGAGGTGATCAAATACCACCAAAAGAAAGCTCTATTTCTAAATCTTCTAGATTGTAAGCTCTAACGAGCAGGGCCCTCTGATCCCTCCTGTACTGATTTGTATAGTAACTGTAATGTCTGCCCCCATGTTGTAAAGTGATGCGCAAACTGTTGGAGCTATATAAATCCTCATATAATAAGAATTCCTGGGGGGGGGGGAAAAAAGGACATAAATTTTATTTGGGTACAGCGTCGCACGACCGCGCAATTGTCAGTTAAAGTAACGCCGTGCCGTATCGCAAGGGGAGGGACTCTTCCGGAGGGCAAGCAGAAAAGACACAGATTCTTCTTCTTCTTTTTTTTTTTTATTTCTTCTAAACACCTGCTTTGGGAAAAGTTAAAGAGCAATATATTATCGCCCTTTATCCTCCACACTTAACTTGTCTTGTATACTAACGGTATACAACTGTCGGCCAACAAACACGAACGTAGTGATGTACTACGAGGAATTTCAGCTCTTGAGCGCCACCCTTTGGGCACCTTCTGCTAATGTCGTGTTTGGTGAGCATTGATTCCGAGCAATGCGTGTTTGTACTTTGGACTTTTGTGTGACGGACTTGTGTACACACGATAGTAAAATCTGACAACAGACCGCTGTCCGCCGAAAATGTACTAGCCTGCCATCCAACATTTATTGGCGGAAAGTTGGACAACAATTGTCTGATGGAGTGTACTAACGGTCGGATTTTAGGCCAACGGTCTGTCATCCCACAATTCCCTGCCGAAAATCCAAACGTGTGTACGGGGCTTAAATGGGACACTAAGGCCGGGTTCACACCAGTCCTCTGCGAAGAGAAAAAACAGCTGTTCAGTGGTGCCTCTCCGTTCTATCTGTGGAGAGGGGGGAGGTGTAGTGAGGAGGGGGAGAGAATTCGTGTTCAGAACAGAATGCATCTGCGAATCAGATGCGTTCCCATACGAAGATAATGTGCTTGTAATTCGCACCACAATGCTCAGAAAACGCATACGTTTTTTGGGCAATGCGCAGTGCGAATGCAACGCACATATGTGAACCAGCCTCATTCTAATGAAGGCATTTTAAAATGTCCTGCGAATTGGATGCGGATACATCTGGATACATTTGGAATTGGATACATATACATACACACACTTTTTTTCTTTTCCAGACACCCTACACAATAAAATAGCGGTCGTTGCAATACCTTCTGTCACCCCGTATTTGCGCAGGGGTCTTACAAACGCAATTTTTTTTGAAAAATAAACTTTTTTAATTAAAAAATGAAAAAAAAAAAAAAAAAAAAAAAAAACAGTTAAAAAGGTATCCCAATTTTTTTTTTATATTGTGAAAGATAATGTTACGCCGAGTAAATTGATACCCAGCACATCACGCTTCAAAATTGCGACCGCTCGTGGAATGGCGACAAACTTGGACACCTAAAAATCTCCATAGGCAAAGTTAAAAAATTTCTACAGGTTACCAGTCTTGAGTTCCAGAGGAGGTCTTTTGCTAGAATTATTGCTCTCGCTCTAACGATCGTGGTGATACCTCACATGTGTGGTTTGAACAACAATTACGTATGCGTTCGATTCTGTGTGCGAGCACAGCGGGACGGGGCCCTTTTAAATTTTTTATTTTACTTTTTAAATTTTTCCACTGCACCTTTATAAAACAATTGTTTTGGATGACTTTTATTCCTATTACAAGGAATGTAAACATCCCTTGTAATAGAAAAAAGCATGACAGGACCTCTTAAGGCTCCATGCACACTGGAGCTCATAAACGGCCGTTCTGAACGTCGGATTGCGGGCAGGAAAACGCTGCTTTAAAAAAGGTGCTTTTATCAGCGTTTTGCATTGCCGTCAATGCACGTTTAGCGGCGCTAGCTTTTAACCGCGTTTCTCTGCCTCTATTCAAAATCAATGGTTCCCTATGGGAGCCCATTGATTTGAATAGAAGTCGCACCGCAAGTCGGATCATTATGATCCGACTTGCGGTGCGACTTGTGTGCTGAGGATGAAGGGGAACCCTGCCAAAATGAAAAAAAAAATTGACGTGACGTGAAAAAACGGCATGGGGTCCCCCCCCAAATCCATACCAGACCCTTATCCGAGCACGCAGCCCGGCCGGTCAGGAATGGGGGTGGGGACGAGCGAGCGTGCCCCCCCCCTCCTGAACCGTACCAGGCCGCATGCCCTCAACATGGGGGGGTGGGTGCTTTGCCGCAGGGGGGCGTCCTGCGGCCCCCACCCCAAAGCACCTTGTCCCCATGTTGATGAGGACAAGGGCCTCTTCCCGACAACCCTGGCCGTTGGTTGTCGGGGTCTGCGGGCCGGGGGCTTATCGGAATCCATGGAGCCCCCTTTAATAATTCCAATAAGCTCCCCGCCCGCAGACCCCGACAACCAATGGCCAGGGTTGTCGGGAAGAGACCCTTGTCCTCATCAACATGGGGACAAGGTGCTTTGGGGTGGGGGGGGCCACAGGGCGCCCCCCTGCCCCAAAGCACCCACCCCCCCATGTTAAGGGCATGCGGCCTGGTACGGTTCAGGAGGGGGCGCTCGCTCGTCCCCACCCCCATTCCTGACCGGCCGGGCTGCGTGCTCAGATAAGGGTCTGGTATGGATTTGGGGGGGGACCCCACACCGTTTTTTCGGCGTAGGGGGTTCCCCTTAAAATCCATACCAGACCGAAGGGCTTGGTATTGTCTGAGGGGGGAACCCCACGTCAATTTTTTTTTCATTTTGGCGGGGTTCCCCTTCATCCTCAGCACACAAGTCGCACCGCAAGTCGGATCATAATGATTCGACTTGCGGTGCGACTTCTATTCAAATCAATGGGCTCCCATAGGGAACCATTGATTTTGAATAGAGGCAGAAACACCGAACGAGGCTGAACGCTCTTTTTACAGCGTTAACCCTCGTTTAACACCTTTTACCGGTGTCTGGCGTTTCCAGTACTGCTCTTAAATGCAAATATCTGGTGTTCAGAAAAAAGCCCATAAACTCCACTGTTTATTAAAGCTAAAAAACGTCCATGTGTGCATGGACACATAGGCCAACATAGAGTGGAGTTTATGGGCTTTTAAAAAACAACGCCCAAACGCCAATAAACTGCAGTTTATCAGCTCCAGTGTGCATGGAGCCTAAATATGAGGTATAAAAGATCTCAGATCTCATATTAACACTAAACTGCAATAAAAAATAAATTACAAAAAATAAAATAAAGAGAGTCTTTTTTTCAATAAAAAAAAAAAAAAAAAGTCCCCTTTAAGACTATTGGGTGGAAGTGACGTTTGACGTCGCTTCCGTCATCCAATAGTATGGAGTCTAGTGGGGGACATCATTCCCTCACCCGACTTTATGCCTCTCAGGGGAAAGGATCAGATCGTCTCCGCCGCTACCAACAGCTCCTGTAAGCGTTGGAGATGACCGGGACAAGGCGAGATGGGGGGTGGGCACCACTCCCAACGCCCATAAAAGTGATCTTGTGGCGAATCCATGGCAGAGACCACTTTTATCCGAAAGCGAACCGCCAGCTGTTTTTATAAACACCGGGGTTATAGCAGCTATCTGCTGCCATAACAACGGTATTCAACGTCAAAGTACCGACGTATAACGACGGCGGGCGGCCCGGAAGTGGTTCTAAAAAAGAAGGCAGAAGGTTTTTTTTTTACCTTCATACATCCTATGCATTAGAGCTGCGCGATTAATCGTTAAGAATCAAAAATCACAATCTTTTTCCCTTCCCGATCTTCAAAACGGCATGTCACGATCTTTCTAAACAAGTGCAGAGAGTTCTCACAGCTGGAAAAAAAAAAAAAAAAAAAATCCAGGCAGCCTGCCAAGTTTTATTACAACATGCGAATAAGAAGAAACAAAAAGTATCTTTTCCATAAGAAGAAACAAAGTATCTTTTCCATAAGAAGAAACAAAGTATCTTTTCCTTAAGAAGAAACAAAGTATCTTTTCCATAAGAAGAAACAAAGTATCTTTTCCATAAGAAGAAACAAAGTATCTTTTCCATAAGAAGAAACAAAGTATCTTTTCCATAAGAAGAAACAAAGTATCTTTTCCTTAAGAAGAAACAAAGTATCTTTTCCTTAAGAAGAAACAAAGTATCTTTTCCTTAAGAAGAAACAAAGTATCTTTTCCTTAAGAAGAAACAAAGTATCTTTTCCTTCTTTTATCAAAAGGAAAGAACTCCGGAGTGGAAATGAGGGAAGTTTAACCATTTAAAGACCAAACCTTTTCTGACATTTGTTGCTTACAAGTAAAAATCTGTATTTTCTGGTAGAAAATTATTTGGGAGCACCCAAACATGATTATATATATTTTTTTTAGTAGAGACCCTAGAGAATAAAATGGTGGTTGTTGCAATATTTTATGTCACACCGTATTTGCGCAGCGGTTTTTCAAACGCAATTTTTAAAAAAAAATACACTTTAATTGATTTAAAAAAAAAAAAAAAAAAAACTAAACAGTAAAGTTAGCACAATTTTTTTTTTTTTTGTATGATGTGAAAGATGATGTTACACCGCAAGATTCGTGATCTTTATCCTAAGCAAAAAAATTGTGATCCTCATTTTAGCCAGAAACGTGCAGCTCTACTATGCATGAAGGTAAAAAAAAAAAAAAAAAAAAACTTCTGTGTGCAGCATCCACCACCCCCCCCCCCCCACCGAGATACTTACCTGAGCCCCCTACGATCCAGCGATGTTGTAGGAGAGCCTCCGCTGTACGGGGACCCTCCCTCCTCATTGGCTGAGACGGCAGCCGGAGCCCATTGGCTCTCACTGCTGTCAACCACAGCTACTGAGCCAACGAGGAGAGAGTGGGGGGGGGGTGCTAGGTCACAGCTGTGTGTCTTCTGGACGCAAAGAGCAGCGGCTCAGGAGTGAGCACTCAGTAGTGACCCCCCCCCACCCCCCCACCCCAGGAAAAGATCCCTTACCTGCTCTCTGCAGTGGTTTTGCACAGAACAGCTTTAATCCTCTTCTTTTTGGGTCCCCCCCCCCCCCCCCCTGCTGACGCTCCTGGCTCCACTCCCTCATGCAGTACCCCACAGAGAAAGCCGGCTTTCTCTGTGGGGTACTGCATGAGGGAATGGAGCCAGGAGTGTCAGCAGGGGGGGGGACCCAAAAAGAAGAGGATTAAAGCTGTTCTGTGCAAAACCACTGCAGAGAGCAGGTAAGGGATCTGTGTTCCCTGTGTTTCCAGTGGCAGATTAGACCTTTATGCTGCTGCAAAACACAGTGAACACAGATTTCTGTACATCCCTACCCAATACCACCCTCTACCCAGCCATAGCCCCCCCCCCCCACTAATACCACCCCCATCACAACCCCCCCTCACTAATACCAGCCCCTCCCCCATCACAGCCCCACCCCCTGGGTGACCCAGGTGTAAGCTCTGACGACCTCATGTGACCGTGTGTGGACCTGGCCACTGAGGGGGTCACATCCCCCCCTCCCCCCATACCTGGAAGTAGATGAGAGCTCTGATAGAGAGAGGGGATAAAGGGAAGAAGCATGCAGCCAGTGAAGTCAGCTCTCCTGGTCTGTCTGACAGGCAGAGAAGTATAATTTAGTGTGGTGAGAAGATAAGAGGACCGTCCTCTACAGGCCTGCCTACCTCCTCTCCTCCTCCGGCTCCCCGCCTTCCCGCTCTTCTCCCCCCGGCTCTTCATCCTCTCCGCTCCGCTGTCATCCCTCTCTGCCCGCCGCCAACAACACACGGAAGCTTCTCCCCGGTCTCCTGGCAACCGGAGGACGCCCCTTCCGCTTCCGCCCCCCCCCCCACAGCCAATCAGGGGACGGGACTCCGCAGTTCGCAGAGGCTGTCGGGAGTGACAGTTGTTGGGGGCGGAGCCGTAGTGTTTGGACCAGTGTCAGCGCTCTTCCCGCTACACCCCGCCCCCCTCCAGTGTACACCGAGGAGGATAGACAGGGGGCGGGATTAGTGCTAGAGTGGTGGAGAGAGATCCTCAGTCCTACAGCATGGGATGCAACCTACTATATCTTCCCCTAATCCTCCTTATAATATAGTCGAGGGAGTAATCCAATATATCCCCCCCCCCCCTTACCCCAATTTTAGTGCAACATCTAATATCTTCTCTCATTCACATTGACATATAATACAGTTTATGGGTGCAACATGTAATATCTTCCCCCAGTCACTCCAATATAGGTGCAACATGTAATATCTTCCCCCAGTCACTCCAATATAGGTGCAACATGTAATATCTTCCCTCACTAACCTTCAATATAATACAGTTATATATATACAGTTTTGGTTACTGAAGCCCCCCGATTCACTCGTGAAGACTGAGGAGAAGAATAAATTCAATACCTTCACCATCTCCCCATCCTTTGTAACCAGATGTCCTTCCTCATTCTTTATGGGGCCAATATGGTCTGTCCTCCCTTTTTTACTGTTTACATACTTAAAAAATTTCTTAGGATTTGTTTTTGCTCTCCTCCGCTATGTGTCTTTCATGTTCTATCTTAGGCGTCCTAATTGCACCCTTACATTTCTTGTTGCATTCTTTATAAAGTCTGAATGCTGATGATGATCCCTCAACCTTGTATTTTTTGAATGCCTTCTCCTTTGCTTTTATATGCCTTTTTTACATTGGAGTTAAGCCATCCAGGATGTTTGTTCGCTCTTTTAAATTTATTACCCAATGGGATACATTGGCTAATGCCCTTATTTAATATGCTCTTAAAGCAAACCCATCTCTCCTCCGTATTCTTTGTTCCTAAGATTTTATCCCAATTTATGCCTTTTAACAAGGTTTGTAGTTTAGGGAAGTTGGCTCTTTTGAAATTCAGTGTCTTTGTGTTCCCTTCATGTTTCCTATTTGTGTGATTTATACTGAAACTAATTGACCTGTGATCGCTGTTACCTAAATTGCCCCGTATTTCCACATCCGTGATCAGGTCTGTATTGTTGGTAATCAGTAGATCCAGTAATGTTTTATTTCTAGTTGGTGCGTCTACCATCTGAACCATGAAATTGTCCTGCAAGACATTAAGGAACTGGCGAGCCTTAAATGAATGCGCGGTTCCCTCCGCCCAGTCTATGTTCTCCCTGTGTTTGCGTGGGTTTCCTCTGGGTACTCCGGTTTCCTCCCACACTCCAAAGACCTGCTACCTCGCGTTGGTGATGCAGTGGTAAGCATAGCTGCTTTCTAAGCAGCTGACCCGGGTTTGATTCCCGGCCAACGAATGAGGAAGAGGATGAAAAGCGGAACTTCCCTTTATAGGTGAAGTTCTACTTTAAGATCGGGCAGCACAGAGGCTTAGTAGTTAGCACTTCTGCCTTGCAGCACTGGGGTGTTTGGATCATATCCTGACCAGGACACTGTCTGCATGGAGTCTGCATGTTCTCCCTGTGTTTGCGTGGGTTTCCTCCGGGTACTCCGGTTTCCTCCCACACCCTAAAGACATGCTACCTCGCGTTGGTGGTGCAGTGGTAAGCATAGCTGCTTTCCAAGCAGCTGACCCGGGTTCGATTCCCGGCCAACGCAATCTCACAAGATGACAGCCTCACCTGGTAAGTGTTACCCCCCTCATAATAGCTGTATATACAAATGCTGTAACCAAAGGGGCCATGTGATCCCTTCCTGGCTATGTCCTGGTCGGAGATCACTATGAACTTATCATAGGGGCCATGTGATCCCTTCCTGGCTATGTCCTGGTTGGAGATCACTATGAACTTATCATAGGGGCCATGTGATCCCTTCCTGGCTATGTCCTGGTTGGAGATCACTATGAACCTACCATAGGGGCCATGTGATCCCTTCCTGGCTATGTCCTGGTCGGAGATCACTATGAACTTATCATAGGGGCCATGTGATCCCTTCCTGGCTATGTCCTGGTTGGAGATCACTATGAACCTACCATAGGGGCCATGTGATCCCTTCCTGGCTATGTCCTGGTCGGAGATCACTATGAACTTATCATAGGGGCCATGTGATCCCTTCCTGGCTATGTCCTGGTTGGAGATCACTATGAACCTACCATAGGGGCCATGTGATCCCTTCCTGGCTATGTCCTGGTCGGAGATCACTATGAACTTATCATAGGGGCCATGTGATCCCTTCCTGGCTATGTCCTGGTCGGAGATCACTATGAACTTATCATAGGGGCCATGTGATCCCTTCCTGGCTATGTCCTGGTTGTAGATTACCATGAACCTACTATAGGGGCCATGTGGTCCCTGCATGGTTATGTCCTGGTCAAAGATCACTATGAACCTATCATAGGAACCATGTGATTCTCTTCCTGGCTATGTAGGGGGATCCATAGTAGAGAAGGATTTGGAGGTTTTGGTAGATCATAAGCTTGATACATTGCATTGAAAAGTATTCATACCCCGTTACATTTTCCACATTTTGTCATGTTACAACCAAAAACATAAATGCATTTTATTGGGATTTTATGTGATAGACTTCTCATCTGCCCCAGCACTGTACCTCCTGCACATCTGTCCCACCTCTGTTCCCCCTGCTCTTCTGCCCCACTACTGCAACCCCCTGTTCATCTGTCTCACCAATTTACCTCCTTTCTCCTTTGCCCTTTCACTGCTCCCCCTGCACATCTGCCCCACCTCTGTACCCCCTGCTCTTCTGCCCCACCTCTGTAACCCCCTTTCTCATCTGCCCCAAAACTGTACCTCCTGCACATCTGTCCCACCTCTGTTCCCCCTGCTCTTCTGCCCCACTACTGCAACCCCCTGCTCATCTGTCCCACCAATGCACCTCCTTTCACATTTGCCCCACCGCTGTACCCCCCTGCTCTTCTGTCCCATCCCTGAACCCCCTTCTCATCTGTCTCAACACTGAACCCCCCTGCTCATCATTCCCACCACTGTAACCCTCTTAACATCTGGCCCAACACTGAACCCCCCCCCACTCCTCATCTCCCACTGGTCCCGGAAGAAGAGATCGCTCCTCCTTGCTGAACCATGATTGGATGTTTTTTTTTTTTTACATTCAGCTGTCAGCGGGGAAGCCATCCATCACCGAACACCCAGGAATAACACCACTCCCTGCCACCCCGCAGGAAAGTAGAGAGAAAAACAATAACAGCAGGCTGGGCCCAAGAGCTGACAATCTCGGGGGGGGGGGGGGGGGGGGGCTGGGGCTGCAGCTAAGCTGACACAGAAGAGAGGGTCACCTCTCCAAAGTAAGACCATCCTTGAGAACCAATCAGTGGCTTTGCCTAGGCGGAGATGATGTCATCAGTCTCCTCCCCCCTCAGGGATCAGATTGCAACATTCTAACAAATCATAACATCGGAGGCTGCAGCATTCTAGTCCAGGTGACCCTGGATGATGCCTGAACACAGATGGCGCCGTCCTTCTGGAAGAGGAAAGCAGATGTAGGGGGTGTCGGAGGGTGGGCTGTGATCTCGGTGGGAGAGAAGAGATACACTGACACCTCCAGGAACATCCATCAACCTAAAGAGGAACTCCGGACCCTCGGCTACAAACACAGATCCAAGATGTAGATTACAGCCGCTTCACCCCCCACATTGTCTGATATCTGTAAATGTGCCGATACCCCTCCCCCACCTCCTCCATAAACTGATCAGCCAATCAGCTGCTGAGCTGGTGATTACAGGGAGGAGACTGCAGTCAGTTTTCTGTCTTCATCATAAAATCTTTTTATTTTCTCGGGTTATACCGCCCCCTACAGGAGGACCGGACACCGACACACAAAGATGTAGCCCCGCCCCCCATGGATGGGACCCGGCAGGGGAATTATAAAGGGTCCCCTCGGGACCCCCTGTATGTTCTACAGGAAGTTCCTGGTAAATGATGAGCCAATGCCGGCAGCTGTGAACCTGAAGAGCGATCTGTGGGGGGGTCACTTTTTACCAGAAGAGTTTGGACATCCGCCCCACATAGGACCCGCCCTGAAGGTGACTTCCAGCCTATCTCTGCCATGGACTCAACCTAGTGCCCGCCCCCTGCTGGAGGCCGGCGACTGGAGCTCCTCCCCCATGGCTGTGATTGGCTGAGGTCAGAGCGTACCTTAACCCCTTCCTGACCGACGTCCGTCTATAAAACGTTCCACATCGGGGAGCCGATATTACAGCCGGAATCTCCCCCTCATTATCTCATCCGGAGATCCCAGAAACATGGAGAAGTCATCCCAGATGGGAAGAGGGGGAGGGGAACCTTCTCATCCAGGGCTGTCACCTCTGTCAGGTGTCCCCAATGGGGAGATTTCCCTTCACTTCCTGTCCCATAGACACAACAGGAAGTGAGAAGAAATCCCTCCAAAGTGAGGGAATCCCAGAATAGGTGACCCCATTGGAGAGATTTCTCATCTATTGCTCTTCCCCATCAGGGAGATTTCCCTTCACTTCCTGTCCCATAACCACAACAGGAAGTGGGAGGAAATCCCTCAGAACCAGTGTCCCCATTGGAGAGATTTCCCATCTATTCCTGTTCTAGTGACAACTCAACATTTGGGACTTTTCATCACTCTCTGTGATAACGGTAATCAGGAGACATAGAGAGGGGAAATCTCCCCAATGGGGACACAGACAGCAATGATAACCTGACAATCCACCCTCCATACATCATACAATCAGATTGTACAATCCTATCCACCCCCTACACACACCATACAATCATACATAGTTGATGGCAGATCTATAGGAGATCGTACAATCAGATTGTATGGTGTGTAGGAGATCGTAAAATCAGATTGTACGGTGTATAGGAGATCGTACAATCAGATTGTATGGTGTATAGGAGATCGTACAATCAGATTGTATGGTGTATAGGAGATCGTACAATCAGATTGTATGGTGTATAGGAGATCGTACAATCAGATTGTATGGTGTATAGGAGATCGTACAATCTTCTATGGAGGTCCAGGACCCCCCTTATTAGACGGATTAGGAGGGAAGATATGATTGGACGATCATCTATAACACCTGGATTGGATGCACAGTAATAAAATGGAGGGGGAGGGGGAGATATGATCGTGGATTGGTTATGAATCTCCATACACAGCATCAGATCCATCATCCAATAAGAGGAGACTCAATTACACTAACTCCTCCCCCTTCCGGCTGAGACACCTCCCCTCCCTCCACACATGAACGGCCAGAGGGGGAGGGCTGTGTTTAGGGTGGGCGGGGATGATGTAAAGACACTATTGTCTTGTGGGCGGTGTTTAGGGATGGGCGGCCACAGCGCCCGCCCCCTCCCCTCACGCTGACAGATCCCATGGCCGAGGATTGGGCGGAGCCTGATGGGAGTAAACAGAGACTAGTTCTCAAACAGGTCCGCTCCGTATGGTCACGTGACTCCTTTTTTCACATTTCACGCAGACTGAGACGGTCGCATGCCCATATATGGGAGGTCCCTGGCCGAGTTGCGTAGTGAACAAGTGGTGACGTCACAGTGCAGCGCCCTTCTCAGCCATTATAGTGAGTGCTGTGCTGTGCCAGAGTCATTCTAGTCTGTAGAGAGAGGTACGTTGTATTTGTTGCTCTGTGTTCTACATACAATCATCCATAGAATGTTCTTCACTGATGGCGAATCATTCACTGACATGACATAAATATAGAAATAATACATAGAAGATAATATAGAGAGAAATCCGTCACTAATATATGAACTTTTATTATTATTTAAATGTATAGAAAGTAAATGTTTTATTTCCAGCGCCGGGGTTGTGGTACCAGTTACTGGGGAAAGTCTTTCTATCCATTGCACACATCGTATTTATACTGGTTTAAAAGATTGGAATACTTATTTCCAGCGCCGGGGTTTTGGTATCACCGGGGAAATAAAAATCACACAAAAAATAAAAGTATCCATTTTCAATGCATTTCAATTAGAAAGTGCATTTTTGCTGACATTTTTTAACCACCAGGCTTTTTCTGACACCTTATGTAACAAATGAGTATTTTTTTTTGCTAGAAATTTACTTCGAACCCCCAAACATTATTATATATGTTTTTTTTAACCATTTTAGCCCTGGAAGATTTACCCCCCCCCCCCCTTCTTCCTGACCAGGCCATTTTTTCCAATACGGCTCTGCGTTACTTTAAATGACAATTGCGGGTGGGCTTTGCAGTTTGTTTGTTTTTTAATGTCACGCTGTATTTGCGCGGCATTTTTTTTCAAATGCAATTTTTTGGGGGAAAAAAAAAAATGCAAAAAAAAAACACAACACAACTCAATTGTTTAGTAAAATATGTTGTTACGCTGAGTAAATAGATACCAAACACGTTTAAAATTGCGCACGCTCGCGCAACAGCGTCAAAAAGGCGTAAATTTTAAAAGCAACAGTATAAAAATAAATGAATTAATAATGAAATAAAAAAAAAAATGTTAAAGTGACCCCCTACCCCCCCCCCCCCACCCTCGTTCAAAGGCGAACGCCTGGGACGGTCCTGCGCGAACGCAAACAGCGATCGTCCCACACTTGTGAGGTATCGCCGCGATTGTCAGATTATGGGCAGTCATTCTAGCACCAGACCTGCTCTGTAAATCGTTTTATAAAAACTGTACTGTTTAATGCGCTATAAGGGAACAGGATCTCTCTCTTTTTTTTAATTTTTTTTTATATATGTATATATATTTTTTTTATAGGGTTTACTTTAACCACTTGAAGTAAAAGCAAAAAATTAATCGTTTTGTTTTTTTTTCTCTCTGCAGGTGTACGAGTTATTCTAGACTTATTTTGAGCGTTCAAAGAGATTTTTCGTAGTTGGATTCTGAATTTATTGTCAAGACAGATCTAATCAGTAAGTGTCTTTTTGTACCCTTATTATATGTGTCCTTTACTATATAAAATTGTATTATTGTCTTGTTTTCTTAAAGTGGAAGTTCAGTAACCACCCTTTTTTTTTTTTTTTTTTTTTTTTTTTTTTTTTTTTTTTTTAGATCCTTTAAAACTTTTTTGTAATATCTAAGTCACCAACTGATGAGTAACTCTTTTAAAAAGTGTAATATAATTTTCACAGAAAGTAACGAACCTTAGAAATATTTGGACATGCTTTCCCCCTCCCCATCTAAAATTTTAAACAAAAAATTTTTGGAGCGGAGTTCCACTTTAATATTTCGACTTCACGTCAACTCACCATTTTTTTTCTTTTTTTTTTTTTCTTTTTTTTTAGATCAAAATGCAAAACAGAAAGGAAGTGCGTCAGAGTGAGGAAATGTATCAGAGTGAGGAAGAAGTGTATCAGAGCGAGGAGGCGTTCCTAAAGAAGAAAGCACAAGCGGACGCAGTTAGGGCGGAGGAAGCAAGGATGTGGAGGGCAAGGAGGAGGAGACAAGAGGGGATAGACAGAGAAGGGGAGGAGCTCAGGGAGAATGAAATGAGGATGAAGGAGGAAGTGGATAGAAAGCGAGAGAGAGAGCTCCAAGAGAAGAGAGAAAAAGTGGCTGCCGCAAAGGGCAGGAAAATAGAGGGGCACGAACTGATGGAGGCCGAGCCAATCGAGAGAGACCTGAAAAGCACAGATCCCAGCAAAAAAGGACTGGAGAAGCGAACCGCTTCCCATGTCACATTTGGAGGGGGGTCCTTTATTAGTGCGGTCTCAAGTGAATACGACTATTCACAAAGGAGAGGGAGCGAGGGGGAGGAAGAAAAAAGAAAAGAAGAGAGGGAGAGAACAGAAATTGAAGTGGAACAAGGAGGAATAGAGAGCAGAAGAGATGACAAGGTTACATACAGCCGGGCCAGCATAGTAAGTATCCCATAATATTATAATGCTTAGGTAGTTATGAAAACATGTACAAGAGGACGCGTGCGCCTAGTGCACTACCTCCAAAATCGTTTATTTAAAATCAAATAAAGTAATATACTCACAAAAGCCGATTAGAATCAAGCTAGACAATAGCAGCAAGAGAGATGGGCACTGAAACGGGGCCTGTCCCCCCGAAACGCGTAAGCTTCTTCATTGTGTGACGTCGGTGGCGATGCCAATCACACTTTCTGGATTGCTGTTTTTGTCGAGCTTTTGTAAGTATTTTACTTTATATGATTTTTAAATAAAATGATTTTGGAGGTAATGCACTAGGCCAGGGGGTAGGCAGCTTCGGCCCAAACTACAAATCCCATCGTGCCTCTGCCTCTAGGGCTCATGCCTGTGATTGTCAGGGTCTTGCAATGTCTCATGGGACTTGTAGTTTTAAAACCTGTGACGTGTCCCAGAAGATTGCAGGGAGGGAGGGAGGGGGGAGAGGTGATCTTCCTTTTTGGTGCCAGGGTAGGAAGTGGGAGCTGGGTGCCTCTAAAAACAGGGTACCCGCTCCTACCCCAAAAAAAACGACATGCCAAATGTGGCATGTCAGGGGGTCACCATCACTTAAAGCGGAAGTTAAATTTTTGGGTGGAACTCCCCTTTAAAGAAAGAGTAGAGTGACAAATCTGTACTTGCACTTACCTTCTTGTTCTTTTTTTCCTTATAGGCTCATATGGAGAGGAGTGGAGCTGACGAAAGGAACGCGTTCCAGGCGAGTGAGCTGGGCAAGATAAAACAAACATGGCCGGGTGAGGAAATAAAAGAGACGTGGCAAGAGGAAACACAGGAAAGAGAGGAGGAAAAGGAAGTAAGCCAAGCGAAAAACATCCGGCTGAATGAGCTAGGAGAGATAAAGAAATCCTGGCCAAGTGACGTTGAAGAAAGCACGGGTGAAGGAAGAAAATCCACAGAAGAAAGTGTCATTGAAGAAAGTGACACTAAAAAAAATGATAGGGAAGGAAGTGGCGTTGAAGACGGCGCAGGGGAAGGAAGTGAAGGAAGCGCAGGGGAAGGAAGTGAAGGAAGTGCAGGGGAAGGAAGTGAAGGAAGCGCAGGGGAAGGAAGTGAAGAAAGTGCAGGGGAAGGAAGTGAAGGAAGTGCAGGGGAAGGAAGTGAAGAAAGTGCAGGGGAAGGAAGTGAAGGAAGTGCAGGGGAAGGAAGTGCAGGGAAAGAAAAGTCTGAAAAAGTAAAGACTACAAAAAAGAAATGGAGAAAATGTACTTTGAACTTCAATATCTCCATACGTCCTGTAAAACAAGCCAGGAAGATAGGTCATTGCTGCCAAGGAATGCTGAGTTGCCTCCTAGGACAGCTGTGGAAGACATTGAGAAAAGTAAGTACCGTGTAATATTATACTGCTTAGGTAGTTACATAGTTAAATAGCTGAGGAAAGACCCAGGTATATACAATACAGTCTCTCACAAACTGTAGCAGGTGAGGACTAGAGGAACAACGACCTCTGGATAGTTGGAGGTCATTCTTCCTCATGGGGGGAGGTCACAATTAGTTAATAAGAATTTGTCCAGAGTTAAATTACAGATCTGTAATGAATGCTCCTTTCCTTGTGAATTGGTGGTGGATAGGTGATTGGCGATGGCAGAATCTTCTACTATCGCTTATTCCAAGGGTAGGAATAGTGATTAGGAAATGTTTTCTAGTTTCTCAGCAATGGTTATTCAGCCTGGTCAAGGCGTCCCATTAAGGATCCCTCTCACTTCCCTCAGGACCCCTAGTAAATAACGTCCTCCCCTTTTGACGTTTATACTCTTAAAGTACTAAACTCATGACACTGGGTGAACATATAGGAAGGGTTCCTATACTTTACGCCGAATTCTCAGCCACCTATCAGGCCGACCTCCTCTGTGGAGACAACTACCTTATAAAAACTGCCATTTATGGAGAAACATTTATATCCTAAATGACCAAGTCCTATACTGAGAAGTATTGCAGAAGTGACAAGCTGTCTGTGATGTAACTGAAAGGTGATAGTCCTGTGTTATATCCACTAATAAATCCTTTTTTTTTCTCTTTCCACAGAAAATCTGCAACTTGAACTGCGCCTGCTCGTGCGGAAATAGAGAAGAATAATCAGATCAGAGTGAGGCAAAGTGTTCTGAGTAATAGCAGGACCCAAATTCTAGTTGGGAAGGGAAATATTGGGGGGGGGGGTGGGTTGTGCTAGGAGAGGAAGAACAAATTCAGGGGAGCGGCAGTAGGTAAGATTTGTTCTGGGAGGGGAAATATTGGGGGGGTTGTGCTAGGAGTGGTGATTTGGGGGGATATGTGCTAGGAAGGGGGGATTAATGCTAGAGGGATGAGATTTATTTATTCAAGGGGAGTTTTGGGGGAGTGGCAGGAGGTATGTACTGTAAGAGGGGACATTTGGGTGGGTGGGGGAGGGGGGTGCTAGGAGGGGAAATTCAGGGAGGGGGGGGGGGGGGTGTTAGGAGGGGTGATTTGTGTCGGGGAAGGGGAGATTTTGGAGAAGGGAAATTGTGCTAGGAAGAGAATTTACTTTTAGGGGGGGGCAGTCTTTAAACAGGAACACAGGAGATAGTTACTTGTGATGTGCTCCTCTGGGACTGGACGGCTTAAGTAGGCAGGACTGATGAGCAGGATATCATCAACAGCTGTGTAACTGTGGGGAGAGATAAGAGCTGGCAATTAGCCGACAGCTGATCAGCCAGCTCAGAGAGGGAAGGGCTGAGCCCAGCCCTGACAACAACCACTTTAAGGATCCATCTATCGTGCATCACCACGGCCATGTGGAGCACATGGGGGAGGGAGGGGGCGGGGCTCCACATCAACATGTTTCGTCATCGGTGGAAACATGTTGACGTGATGCCCCTCCCTCCCCCTTGTGCTCCACATGGCCGTGGTGATGCCCGCTAGATGGATCCTTAAAGTGGTTGTTGTCAGGGCCGGGCTCAGTCATTACCTGGTGGGGGGGCATGTGTCATTACCTGGTGGGGGAGGGGGCATGTGTCATTACCTGGTGGGGGGGGGGGCATGTGTCATTACCTAGTGGGGGGGCCATGTGTCATTACCTGGTGGGGGGGGCATGTGTCATAACCAGGAGGGGGAGTATTCTGTCTTTACAGGAGAAGGGGTTCATCTGTGACTATCTAAAGTGGGGGGGCTTCTGAAGGAGGGGGTCATCTGGCATTCCCAGGAGGAGGCAAGATGGCATGTGTCATTACCAGGGAGGGGGGGGTCACCTTTCCCCAACATCCTGCACCTCCACATCACTGCAGCCTGGCCATGAGAGCGGTACCTGGGTGCTGTTTAACCAGTTCCGGACCAGCTGCCGCAGTTTTACTGCGGCAGGTTGGTCCGGCTGCGCGAAATCACAATACTATACGTTCTGCTCGTGCCCCCCCCGCCGGCCACGACGATCGGATTCGATCAGGAACTGATCAATCCCCAGGCCAATGGTTTCTGACCTGGACCTGGTGATCGCTCCTGGCGAATAAGATCCCTCCCCTGCATGTGTAAACACTGTTGATAATACAAAAGAGATGCGGCGCTAAAACATATGAACCTGTGAAATAAGTTAATGAAATAATCAAGGCTAATAGTGCAAAGTGAATATAAACAATATTGTACTCTAATATCCCCAAAATTAATTGAAGACACATATTGAAATAGATAAATGCATAGAGTCCAAAACCAAAGAAAAAGTCCGTGATAAATCAAGGAAAAGTGCCAGAAAGGGCCAAAACAAAGATGAAGGTGCAGTGGGGAAAATCTTCTGTGGTTCTTCACACCCAAGGTGGTATATCAGATGTGCTTACCAGATCCCATTGACCGCTATTACAGCAGTCAAAAACGGCACAGGGAAATTATAGGGATCCCCACAACCTCAGCTTAATGGTACCGATGGGCGACAGATGGTATCTCAGGATACAAAGAGGAAAAAACAATCCATCGCGTAATACAGTTTTTTGTTATGCAGAGCTGACTGCGCAGATCAACCTGTGTGGACTGTCCTGTAGATATGTTGACTGTGTTATGCCGCGTACACACGAGCGGACATTACGGCGGACTTTGCCCGGCGGACTGGATTTCGTCGGACAATTCGATGTGTGTGGGCTCCAGCGGACTTTGTTTTCTCAAAAGTTCGACGGAATTAGATTTGAAACTTGTTTTAAATTTATCCGTTGAAATCGAGTCCGGTCGAAAAGTCCGCCGTCTGTATGCTAGTTCGACGGACAAAAAGCCACGCTAGGGCAGCTATTGGCTACTGGCTATGAACTTCCTTGTTTTAGTCCGGTCGTACGTCATCACGTACGAATTCGACGGACTTTGGTGGATTGTGTGTAGGCAAGTCCGTTCATTCACAAAGTCCGTCGGAAAGTACGTCGAAAAGTCCGCCGGGCAAAGTCCGCCGTAATGTCCGCTCGTGTGTACGCGGCATTAGACTGACAGCACTCTATGGGGGGTTGTTCTGCCCCGGTTCCACACATAGGGGGGTGCCGGCTATCGGAGTCGGGACAAGGCAGTGGCAGGTGCAGGAAGTGTTCTGTAGCTGTTATGTGTAAACACTGACAGGGGAAGTGATGTCATCTCTCCTCGTGTCGGTCTTTTCGTTCCAGACCGAGAGGAGAGAGAGCATCAAACAGTGAGTTGCACCAACACTACACTGACACCAGGTCTTGTAGACACACAGTTCACCCCCCCCCCCCAGTTAACCCCTTCACCACCTGTCACCCAGTACAGCAATCAGATTTTTTTTTTTATCGCTGTACATTTTTCTACATTGAACCTCATCTGCCATGTAGTCGCCCACCCCATTAATTTGTTCAGGTCTTTTTGCAAGGTTTTTACATCCTGCGGAGAAGTTATTGCCCTGATTGGCTTAGTATCGTCTGCAAATACAGAGATTGAACTGTTTATCCCATCCTCCAGGTCGTTTATGAACAAATTAAATAGGATTGGTCCCAGCACAGAACCCTGGGGAACCCCACTACCCACCCCTGACCATTCCGAGTACTCCCCATTTATCACCACTCTCTGAACTGGCCCTTGTAGCCAGTTTTCAATCCATGTACTCACCCTATGGTCCATGCCAACGCACCTTACTTTGTACAGTAAATGTTTATGGGGAACTGTGTCAAATGCTTTTGCAAAATCCAGATACACCACGTCTACAGGCCTTCCTTTATCTAGATGGCAACTCCCCTCCTCATAGAAGGGTAATAGATTGGTTTGGCAAGAACGATTCTTCATGAATCCATGCTGATTACTGCTAATGATACCTTTCTCATTACTAAAATCCCCTATATAGTCCCTTATCATCCCCTCCAAGAGTTTACATACTATTTATGTTAGGCTAACTGGTCTGTAATTCCCAGGCATGTATTTTGGGCCCTTTTTAAATATTGATGCTACATTGGCTTTTCTCCAATCAGCTGGTACCATTCCAGTCACTAGACTATCTGTAAAAATTAGGAACAACGGTCTGGCAATCACTTGACTGAGTTCCCTAAGTACCCTCGGATACAAGCCATCTGGTCCCGGTGATTTATTAATGTTAAATTTCTCAAGTCTAATTTTAATTTTGTCCTCTGTTAACCATGGAGGTGCTTCCTGTGTTGTGTCATGAGGATAAACACTGCAGTTTTGGTTACTGAAGCCCCCCGATTCACTAGTGAAGACTGAGGAGAAGAATAAATTCAATACCTTTGCCATCTCCCCATCCTTTGTAACCAGATGTCCTTCCTCATTCTTTATGGGGCCAATATGGTCTGTCCTCCCTTTTTTACTGTTTACATACTTAAAGAATTTCTTTGAATTTTTTTTGCTCTCCTCCACTATGTGTCTTTCATGTTCTATCTTAGCCGTCCTAATTGCACCCTTACATTTCTTGTTGCATTCTTTATAAAGTCTGAATGCTGAAGATGATCCCTCAACCTTGTATTTTTTGAAGGCCTTCTCCTTTGCTTTTATATGCATTTTTATATTGGAGTTAAGCCATCCAGGACTTTTGTTCGCTCTTTTAAATTTATTACCCAAGGGGATGCATTGGCTAATGCCCTTATTTAATATGCTCTTAAAGCAAACCCATCTCTCCTCCGTATTCTTTGTTCCTAATATTTTATCCCAATTTATGCCTTTTTAGCAAGGCTCGTAGTTTAGGGAAGTTGGCTCTTTTGAAATTCAGTGTCTTTCTATTCCCTTTTTATTAACTCCACCATGGCCGGTCCCAAGTCCGTGCTGAGAAAGGAGGAGGGTTGAGGGCTGGGTCATGAATCTAGCCTCGTAGCAACATCAGACAGCTGAACATGATGGCTGAGCCACCAATGTCAGAGGTGTTAAGCTGAGAACAAGTGGTCCCGTCTGATGGTGCCACGGTCAAGCATAAAAGAAGAAAAGGGCCTATTAAAGTGATGAACACCCCCATTCTGCGGAGAATGGAAAGCAGCACATCATTAGAATTGTGCATAGCATCAGCTAGATATGGAATGGAAAAAAATGACCCTGCATCGGTTGTGTCACTGGATGTATAAAAATGACCCTGCATCGGTGATGTCACTGGATGTATAAAAATGACCCTCCATCAGTGATATCACTCGATGTATAAAAATGACCCTGCATCGGTGGTGTCACTGAATGGAAAAAAATGACCCTGCATCGGTGATATCACTGGATGGAAAAAAATGACCCTGCATCGGTGGTGTCACTGGATGTATAAAAATGACCCTGCATCGGTGGTGTCACTGGATGGAAAAAAATGACCCTGCATCGATGATATCACTGGATGGAAAAAACTGACCCTGCATCGGTGATATCACTGGATGTATAAAAATGACCCTGCATCGGTGATATCACTGGATGTATAAAAATGACCCTGCATCGGTGATGTCACTGGATGTATAAAAATGACCCTGCATCGGTGATGTCACTGGATGTATAAAAATGACCCTGCATCGGTGATGTCACTGGATGTATAAAAATGACCCTGCATCGGTGATGTCACTGGATGTATAAAAATGACCCTGCATCGGTGGTGTCACTGGATGTATAAAAATGACCCTGCATCGGTGATATCACTGGATGTATAAAAATGACCCTGCATCGGTGGTGTCACTGGATGGAAAAAAATGACCCTGCATCGGTTGTGTCACTGGATGGAAAAAAATGACCCTGCATCGGTTGTGTCACTGGATGTATAAAAATGACCCTGCATCGGTGATATCACTGGATGTATAAAAATGACCCTGCATCGGTGATATCACTGGATGGAAAAATGACCCTGCATCGGTGATATCACTGGATGGAAAAATGACCCTGCATCGGTGGTGTCACTGGATGGAAAAAAATGACCCTGCATCGGTGGTGTCACTGGATGTATAAAAATGACCCTGCATCGGTGGTGTCACTGGATGGAAAAAAATGACCCTGCATCGGTTGTGTCACTGGATGTATAAAAATGACCCTGCATCGGTGATATCACTGGATGTATAAAAATGACCCTGCATCTGTGATATCACTGGATGTATAAAAATGACCCTGCATCGGTGATATCACTGGATGTATAAAAATGACCCTGCATCGGTGATATCACTGGATGGAAAAATGACCCTGCATCGGTGGTGTCACTGGATGGAAAAAAATGACCCTGCATCGGTGATATCACTGGATGTATAAAAATGACCCTGCATCGGTGATATCACTGGATGGAAAAATGACCCTGCATCGGTTGTGTCACTGGATGTATAAAAATGACCCTGCATCGGTGATATCACTGGATGTATAAAAATGACCCTGCATCGGTGATATCACTGGATGGAAAAATGACCCTGCATCGGTGATATCACTGGATGGAAAAATGACCCTGCATCGGTTGTGTCACTGGATGTATAAAAATGACCCTGCATCGGTGATATCACTGGATGTATAAAAATGACCCTGCATCGGTGATATCACTGGATGGAAAAATGACCCTGCATCGGTGATATCACTGGATGGAAAAATGACCCTGCATCGGTGGTGTCACTGGATGGAAAAAAATGACCCTGCATCGGTGGTGTCACTGGATGGAAAAAAATGACCCTGCATCGGTGATATCACTGGATGTATTAAAATGACCCTGCATCGGTGATATCACTGGATGTATAAAAATGACCCTGCATCGGTGATATCACTGGATGTATAAAAATGACCCTGCATCGGTGATGTCACTGGATGTATAAAAATGACCCTGCATCGGTGGTGTCACTGGATGGAAAAAAATGACCCTGCATCGGTGGTGTCACTGGATGGAAAAAAATGACCCTGCATCGGTGATATCACTGGATGTATTAAAATGACCCTGCATCGGTGATGTCACTGGATGTATAAAAATGACCCTGCATCGGTGATGTCACTGGATGTATAAAAATGACCCTGCATCGGTGATATCACTGGATGTATAAAAATGACCCTGCATCGGTGATATCACTGGATGTATAAAAATCACCCTGCACCGGTGATATCACTGGATGTATAAAAATGACCCTGCATCGGTGATATCACTGGATGTATAAAAATGACCCTGCATCGGTTATATCACTGGATGTATAAAAATGACCCTGCATTAGGGATGAGCTTCGAGTTCGAGTCGAACTCATGTTCGACTCGAACATCAGCTGTTTGCAAGTTCGCCGAACAGCGAACAATTTGGGGTGTTCGCGGCAAATTCGAAAGCCGCGGAACACCCTTTAGAAGTCTATGGGAGAAATCAAAAGTGCTAATTTTAAAGGCTTATATGCAAGTTATTGACATAAAAAGTGTTTGGGGACCCGGGTCCTGCCCCAATACACATAGAAGTTCATTGATAAAAACGGCATGGGAATTCCCCACAGGTGAACCCCGAACCAAATGTAAAAAAAAAAAAAATGGCATGGGGATCCCCCTAAATTCCATACCAGGCCCTTCAGGTCTGGTATGGATTTTAAGGGGAACCCGCGCCAAAATTTAAAAACAAAATGGCGTGGGGTCCCCCCAAAAATCCATACCAGACCCTTATCCAAGCACGCAACCTGGCAGGCCGCAGGAAAAGAGGGTGGGACGAGAGAGCGCCCCCCTCCTGAACCGTACCAGGCCACATGCCCTCAACATTGGGAGGGTGCTTTGGGGTCCCCCCAAAGCACCTTGTCCCCATGTTGATGAGGACAAGGGCCTCATCCCCACAACCCTGGCTGGTGGTTGTGGGGGTCTGCAGGCGGGGGGCTTATCGGAATCTGGAAGCCCCCTTTAACAAGGAGACCCCCAGATCCCAGCCCCCCCCGTGTGAAATGTTAAGCTGGTACAAAAGT
This sequence comes from Lithobates septentrionalis, assembly GCA_037952835.1. Lineage (NCBI taxonomy): Eukaryota > Metazoa > Chordata > Amphibia > Anura > Ranidae > Lithobates > Lithobates septentrionalis. The sequence continues at coordinate 66,033 of JBBDGP010003123.1, read as the reverse complement.
ACCCCTACCATTTCACAAAAAAAGTGTCAAAAATGTTAAAAATGAAAAGACAGTTTTTTAAGAAGATAGAAGAAAGAAGAAGCATTTAACCACCTGACAACTGGGCACTTAAACCCCCTTCGTGACCAGACCAATTTTCAGCTTTCAGCGCTCTCACACTTTGAATGACAATTACTCAGTCATGCAATACTGTACCCAAATGAATTTTTTGTCCTTTTTTTCATACAAATAGAGCTTTCTTTTGGTGGTATTTGATCACCTCTGGGTTTTTTATTTTTTGCGCTATAAATGAAAAAAGACCGCAAATTTTGAAAAAAAACGCATTTTTCTTAGTTTCTGTGATAAAATTTTTCAAATTAGTAATTTTTCTTCATAAATTTTGGCCACAATACATATCTTTGGTAAAAATAACCCAAATTAGTGGATATTATTTGGTCTTTCTGAAAGTTAGAGAGTCTACAAGTTATGGTGCAAATCATAAAAATTGATCACATCTGATGCACTGACGGCCTATCTCATTTCTTGTGACCCGAACAAGTCAGGAAAGTACAAATACCCCCCAAATGACCCCTTTTTTGAAAGTAGACATTCCAAGGTATTTAGTAAGATGCATGGTGAGGTTTTTGATGTTGTAATTTTTTCCCACAATTCTTTGCAAAATGAAGATTTTTTTTTTTTTTTTTTTCCCCCCCCACAAAATTGTCATTGTAATAGGTTATTTCTCTCACATGGCATGTATATACCACAAATGACACCCCAAAATACATTCTGCTACTCCTCCTGAGTATTACGATACCACATGTGTGGGACTTTTTCACAGCCTGGCCACATAGAGAGGCCCAACATGCATGGAGCACCATCAGGTGTTCTAGGAGCATAAATTACACATCTAATTTGTTGACTACCTATTACACTTTTGAAGGCCCTGGAGCACCAGGACAATGACACGTGACACTGACGTGGCACTGATGACAAATGGCACTGATACGTGGCACTGATGTGGCACTGATGACAGATGGCACTGATACGTGGCACTGACGTGGCACTGATGACAGATGGCACTAATACATGGCACTGATGACAGATGGCACTAATACGTGGCACTGACAGATGGCACTAATACGTGGCACTGACAGATGGCACTATGTGGCACTGATGACACATGGCACTAATATGTGGCACTGACGACATGTGGCGCTGATGACAAATGGCACTGATATGTGGCACTGATGACATGTGGCACTGATGAAAGATGGCACTAATACATGGCACTGATGACAGATGGCACTAATACGTGGCACTGATGACAGATGGCACTAATACGTGGCACTGATGACACTGATGACAGGTGGCACTGATACGGGGCACTGATGACACTGATGACAGGTGGCACTAATACGTGGCACTGATGACATGTGACACTGATGACAGATGGCACGTGACACTGACAGGTGGCACTGATGACAGATGGCACTGATGACAGATGGCACTATGTGGCACTGATGACAGATGGCACTATGTGGCACTGATGACAGATGGCACTATGTGGCACTGATGACAGATGGCACTATGTGGCACTGATGACAGATGGCACTATGTGGCACTGATGACAGATGGCACTTATACGTGGCACTGATGACAGATGGCACTATGTGGCACTGATGACAGATGGCACTTATACGTGGCAGTGGGGACAGATGGCAGGGGCAGATGGCAGGGGCAGATGGCAGGGCAGATGACAGGGCAGATGGCAGGGGCAGATGACAGGGCAGATAGCAGGGCAGATGGCAGGGACTGTTAACAGCGGGACACCTTTTTTTTTTTTTTTTTTTACACTCACCGCCGCAGCGGTTCGCTCTCCCTCCTCACACGCTGTCTCTGTGTGAGGAGGGAGAGCCGGCGATGAGAGAGGATCTCATATGTTTACATATGAGATCCTCTCTCATTGGCACCGCCGATCGCACCGTAAACGGCCGCTGTCATTGGCCGTTTACGGTGATCTGTGACTGGCTGTGTCCGAGGGACACGGCCAGCACAAAACTTCCGCGATGCGCGCTCGCGGGAGCGCGCAATGCGGAAGTAAACAGGAGGACGTCCAGGGACGCCCTCCCGGCAATTGGAGTCCGCGCTGTAGCCGTCTTTCGGCTATAGCGCGGACGCCTAGTGGTTAAATAAAGGAATTGCCAAAAACTGTCTCTTGTCATTTTTAACATTTTCGACACTTTTTTTGTGAAATGGTAGGGGTACTTTTGTACCCCAATGTTGAGGGCATGTGGCCTGGTACGGTTCAGGAGGGGGCACTCTCTCGTCCCCCCCTCTTTTCCTGCAGCCTGCCAGGTTGCGTGCTCGGATAAGGGTCTGGTATGGATTTTTGGGGGGACCCCCACGCCTTTTTTTTGGCACGGGGTTCCCCTTAATATCCATACCAGACATGAAGGGCCTGGTATGAAATTTAGGGGGACCCCCACGCCATTTTTTTTTTAAATTTTGGTTCGGGGTTCCCCTGTGGGGAATCCCACTTTCCCATTTTCCATGCCGTTTTTATCAATGAACTTTTATATGTATTGTCGGACTGGCAATTCATTAATAGCCGCAAGTATTTTTAACCACTTAAGGACCGCCTCACGCCGATATACGTCGGCAAGGCGGCACGGGCAGGCAAAATCACGTACATACACGTGATTTGCCTCCCGAGGGTGGGGGGTCCGATCGGACCCCCCCGGTGCCCGAGGCGGTCCTCTTTTGTCCCCCGGCGATCGGAGGTGAGGGGGAGGCCATCCGTTCGTGGCCCCCCCCCTTGCGATCGCCGCCGGCCAATGGGAACATTCCTTTGCTGCTGTATGGTAAACAGCAGCAAAGGAAATTATGTCATCTCTCCTCGGCTCGGTATTTTCCGTTCCGGTGCCGAGGAGAGAAGACATCTATGTGAGTGCACAAACACTACACACACAGTAGAACATGCCAGGCACACAAAACACCCCGACCCCCCCCCCCCCCGATCACCCCCCAATCACCCCCCCCCTGTCACAAACTGACACCAAGCAGTTTTTTTGTTTTTTTTCTGATTACTGCATGGTGTCAGTTTGTGACAGTTAGAAGTGGTAGGGCAGTTAGGGTTAGCCCCCGTTAGGTCTAGGATACCCCCCTAACCCCCCCCAATAAAGTTTTAACCCCTTGATCACCCCCTGTCGCCAGTATCACTAAGCGATCATTTTTCTGATCGCTGTATTAGTGTCGCTGGTGACGCTAGTTAGGAAGGTAAATATTTAGGTTCGCCGTCAGCGTTTTATAGCGTCAGGGACCCCCATATACTACCTAATAAAGGTTTTAACCCCTTAAATGCCCCCTAGTTAACCCTTTCACCACTGATCACCGTATAACCGTTACGGGTGACGCTGGTTAGTTCGTTTATTTTTTATAGTGTCAGGGCACCCGCCGTTTATTACCGAATAAAGGTTTAGCCCCCCTGATCGCCCGGCGGTGATATGCGTCGCCCCAGGCAGCGTCAGATTAGCGCCAGTACCGCTAACACCCACGCACGCAGCATATGCCTCCCTTAGTGGTATAGTATCTGAACGGATCAATATCTGATCCGATCAGATCTATACTAGCGTCCCTAGCAGTTTAGGGTTCCTAAAAACGCAGTGGTAGCGGGATCAGCCCAGATGGGGTTTTGCCCCTCCGCCCGGCTCAGCCCACCCAAGTGCAGTATCGATCGATCACTGTCACTTACAAAACACTAAACGCATAACTGCAGCATTCGCAGAGTCAGGCCTGATCCCTGCGATCGCTAACAGTTTTTTTTTGGTAGCTTTTTATTGAACTGGCAAGCACCAGCGGCCTAGTACACCCCGGTCGTGGTCAAACCAGCACTGCAGTGACACTTGGTGACGTGGCGAGTCCCATAAGTGCAGTTCAAGCTAGTGAGGTGGCAAGCACAAGTAGTGTCCCGCTGCCACCAAGAAGAAGACAAACACAGGCCCGTCGTGCCCATAATGCCCTTCCTGCTGCATTCGCCAATCCTAATTGGGAACCCACCGCTTCTGCAGCGCCCGTACTTCCCCCATTCACATCCCCAATCAAATGCAGTCGACTGCATGAGAGGCATTTTCTTTATGTCCTCCCGAGTACCCCTACCCAACGAACCCCCCCAAAAAAGATATTGTGTCTGCAGCAAGCGCGGATATAGGCGTGACACCCGCTATTATTGTCCCTCCTGTCCTGACAATCCTGGTCTTTGCATTGGTGAATGTTTTGAACGCTACCATTCACTAGTTGAGTATTAGCGTAGGGTACAGCATTGCACAGACTAGGCACACTTTCACAGGGTCTCCCAAGATGCCATCGCATTTTGAGAGACCCAAACCTGGAACCGGTTACAGTTATAAAAGTTACAGTTACAAAAAAAGTGTAAAAAAATATATATATAAAATAAAAAGTTGTCGTTTTATTGTTCTCTCTCTCTCTATTCTCTGTATTGTTCTGCTCTTTTTTACTGTATTCTATTCTGCAATGTTTTATTGTTATTATGTTTTATCATGTTTGCTTTTCAGTTATGCAATTTTTTATACTTTACCGTTTACTGTGTTTTATTGTTAACCATTTTTTTGTCTTCAGGTACGCCATTCACGACTTTGAGTGGTTATACCAGAATGATGCCTGCAGGTTTAGGTATCATCTTGGTTTCATTCTTTTCAGCCAGCGGTCGACTTTCATGTAAAAGCAATCCTAGCGGCTAATTAGCCTCTAGACTGCTTTTACAAGCCGTGGGAGGGAATGCCCCCCCCCCCACCGTCTTCCGTGTTTTTCTCTGGCTCTCCTGTCTCAACAGGGAACCTGAGAATGCAGCCCGTGATTCAGCCAGCTGACCATAGAGCTGATCAGAGACCAGAGTGGCTCCAAACATCTCTATGGCCTAAGAAACCGGAAGCTACGAGCATTTCATGACTTAAATTTCGCCGGATGTAAATAGCGCCATTGGGAAATTGGCGAAGCATTTTATCACACCGATCTTGGTGTGGTCAGAGGCTTTGAGGGCAGAGGAGAGAGCTAGGCTCTAATAGACCCCAATTTTTTCAAAAAAGAGTACCTGTCACTACCTATTGCTATCATAGGGGATATTTACATTCCCCGAGATAACAATAAAAATGATTAAAAAAAAATGAAAGGAACAGTTTAAAAATAAGATAAAAAAGCAAAAAAATAATAAAGAAAAAAAAAAGCACCCCTGTCCCCCCCTGCTCTCGCGCTAAGGCGAACGCAAGCAGCGGTCTGTCGTCAAATGTAAACAGCAATTGCACCATGCATGTGAGGTATCACCGCGAAGGTCAGATCGAGGGCAGTAATTTTTGCAGTAGACCTCCTCTGTAAATCTAAAGTGGTAACCTGTACAGGCTTTTAAAGGCTTTTAAAAATGTATTTATTTTGTTGCCACTGCACATTTGTGCGCAATTGTAAAGCATGTCATGTTTGGTATCCATGTACTCGGCCTAAGATCATCTTTTTTATTTCATCAAACATTTGGGCAATATAGTGTGTTTTAGTGCATTAAAATTTTAAAAAGTGTGTTTTTTCCCCAAAAAATGCGTTTGAAAAATCGCTGCGCAAATACTGTGTGAAAAAAAAAATGAAACACCCACCATTTTAATCTGTAGGGCATTTGCTTTAAAAAAAATATATAATGTTTGGGGGTTCAAAGTACAGTGGCTTGCGAAAGTATTCGGCCCCCTTCAACTTTTCAACCTTTTGCCACATTTCAGGCTTCAAACATAAAGATATAAAATTTTTATTTTTTGTGAAGAATCACCAACAAGTGGGACACAATTGTGAAGTGGAACGAAATCTTTTGGATTTTTGAAACTTTTTTAACTAATAAAAAAATGAAAAGTGGGGCGTGCAAAATTATTCGGCCCCCTTGTGTTAATACTTTGTAGAGCCACCTTTTGCTGCGATTACAGCTGCAAGTCGCTTGGGGTATGTCTCTTATCACTTTTGCACATCGAGAGACTGAAATTCTTGCCCATTCTTCCTTGCAAAACAGCTCGAGCTCAGTGAGGTTGGATGGAGAGCGTTTGTGAACAGCAGTTTTCAGCTCTTTCCACAGATTCTCGATTGGATTCATGTCTGGACTTTGACTTGGCCATTCTAACACCTGGATACGTTTATTTGTGAACCATTCCTTTGTAGATTTTGCTGTATGTTTGGGATCATTGTCTTGTTGGAAGATAAATCTCTGTCCCAGTTTCAGGTCTTTTGCAGACTCCAACAGGTTTTCATCCAGAATGGTCCTGTATTTGGCTGCATCCATCTTCCCCTTAATTTTAACCATCTTCCCTGTCCCTGCTGAAGAAAAGCAGGCCCAAACCATGATGCTGCCACCACCATGTTTCACGGTGGGGATGGTGTGTTGAGTGTGATGAGCTGTGTTGCTTTTACGCCAAACATATCATTTTGCATTGTGGCCAAAAAGTTTGATTTTGGTTTCATCGGACCAGAGCACCTTCTTCCACATGTTTGGTGTGTCTCCCAGGTGGCTTGTGGCAAACTTTAGACGAGACTTTTTATGGATATCTTTGAGAAATGGCTTTCTTCTTGCCACTCTTCCATAAAGGCCAGATTTGTGCAGTGTACGACTGATTCTCCCACCTCAGCTGTAGTTCTCTGCAGTTCATCCAGAGTGATCATGGGCCTCTTGGCTGCATCTCTGATCAGTCTTCTCCTTGTCTGAGCTGAAAGTTTAGAGGGACAGCCAGGTCTTGGTAGATTTGCAGTGGTCTGATACTCCTTCCATTTCAAAATGATCGCTTGCATAGTGCTCCTTGGGATGTTTAAAGCTTGGGAAATCTTTTTGTATCCAAATCCGGCTTTAAACTTCTCCACAACAGTATTACGGACCTGCCTGGTGTGTTCCTTGGTCTTCATGATGCTCTCTGCGCTTTCAACAGAACCCTGAGACTATCACAGAGCAGGTGCATTTATACAGAGACTTGATTACACACCGGTGGATTCTATTTATCACCATCAGTCATTTAGGACAACATTGGATCATTCAGAGATCCTCGCTGAACTTCTGGAGTGAGTTTGCTGCACTGAAAGTAAAGGGGCCGAATAATTTTGCACGCACCACTTCTCAGTTTTTTAATTGCTAAAAAAGTTTAAAATATCCAATAGATTTCGTTCCACTTCACAATTGTGTCCCGCTTGTTGGTGATTCTTCACAAAAAATTAAAATTTTATATCTTTATGTTTGAAGCCTGAAATGTGGCAAAAGGTTGAAAAGTTGAAGTGGGCCGAATACTTTCGCAAGCCACTGTAATTTTCTTGCAAAAAAAAAAAACTTTTTCATGTAAACAGTGTCAGAAAGGGCTTTGTCTTCAAGTGGTTAGAAGAGTGGGTGATGTGTGACATAAGCTTCTAAATGTTGTGCATAAAATGCCAGGACAGTTCAAAACCCCCCCAAATTACCCCATTTTGGAAAGTAGACACCCCAAGCTATTTGCTGAGAGGCATGTCGAGTCCATGGAATATTTTATATTGCGACACAAGTTGCGGGAAAGAGACAATTTTTTTTTATTTTTTTTTTTGCACAAAGTTGTCACTAAATGATATATTGCTAAAACATGCCATGGGAATATGTGAAATTACACCCCAAAATACAATCTGCTGCTTCTCCTGAGTACGGGGATACCACATGTGTGAGACTTTTTGGGAGCCTAGCCGCGTACGGGACCCCGAAAACCAATCACCGCCTTAAGGCTTTCTAAGGGTGTGAATTTTTGATTTCACTCTTCACTGCCTATCACAGTTTCGGAGGCCATGGAATCCCCAGGTGGCACAAAACCCCCCCAAATGACCCCATTTTGGAAAGTAGACACCCAAAGCTATTTGCTGAGAGGTATAGTGAGTATTTTGCAGACCTCACTTTTTGTCACAAAGTTTTGAAAATTGAAAAAAGAAAAAAAAAATGTTTCTTCATTTTCAAAAACAAATGAGTGCTGCAAAATACTCACCATGCCTCTCAGCAAATAGCTTGGGGTGTCTACTTTCCAAAATGGGGTCATTTTGGGGGGTTTTGTGCCACCTGGGCATTCCATGGCCTCCGAAACTGTGATAGGCAGTGAAGAGTGAAATCAAAAATTCACGCCCTTAGAAATCCTGAAGGCGGTGATTGGTTTTCGGGGCCCCGTACGCGGCTAGGCTCCCAAAAAGTCCCACACATGTGGTATCCCCATACTCAGGAGAAGCAGCTGAATGTATTTTGGGGTGCAATTCCACATATGCCCATGGCCTGCGTGAGCAATATATCATTTAGTGACAACGTTTTGTAAATATTTTTTTTTTTCATTATTCAATCACTTGGGACAAAAAAAATAAATATTCAATGGGTTCAACATGCCTCTCAGCAATTTCCTTGGGGTGTCTACTTTCCAAAATGGGGTCATTTGGGGGGGGGGCTTGTACTGCCCTGCCATTTTAGCATCTCAAGAAATGACATAGGCAGTCATAAACTAAAAGCTGTGTAAATTCCAGAAAATGTACCCTAGTTTGTAGACGCTATAACTTTTGCGCAAACCAATAAATATACGCTTATTGACATTTTTTTTACCAAAGACATGTGGCCGAATACATTTTGGCCTAAATGTATGACTAAAATTGAGTTTATTGGATTTTTTTTATAACAAAAAGTAGAAAATATCTTTTTTTTCAAAATTTTCGGTCTTTTTCCGTTTATAGCGCAAAAAATAAAAACCGCAGAGGTGATCAAATACCATCAAAAGAAAGCTCTATTTGTGGGAAGAAAAGGACACAAATTTCGTTTGGGTACAGCATTGCATGACCGCGCAATTAGCAGTTAAAGCGACGCAGTGCCAAATTGGAAAAAGACCTCTGGTCCTTAGGCAGCATAATGGTCCGGGGCTCAAGTGGTAAATGACTTTTTTTCCTTTGAAATGTCATTTTGCTGTCAGACTGTTCTAAACATGGGAAACATGTGCCCCTTTACAGGCATACTATAGACACCCCCCAGCTACGAAATTTAAAGGAATATTACACTTTTATTGTTTGACTTTAAGCATTATTAAAATCACTGCTCCCAAAAAAACGGCCGTTTTTAAAACTTTTTTTGCATTGATCCATGTCCCCTGGGGCAGGACCCGAGTCCCCAAACACTTTTTATGACAATAACTTGCATATAAGCCTTTAAAATTAGCACTTTTGATTATTCATGTTAGTGTCCCATAGACTTTAACGGTGTTCAAACAAACTTTTTTCCTGTTCGCATGTTCTGGTGCGAACCGAACAGGGGGGTGTTCGGCTCATCCCTGCCCTGCATCGGTGATGTCACTGGATAGAAAAAGAATGACCCTGCATCGGTGGTGTCACTGGATGTAAAAAAAATGACCCTGCATCGGTGATGTCACTGAATGGAAAAAAAAATGACCCTGCATCGATGGTATCACTGGATGTAAAAAAAATTACCCTGCATCGGTGATGTCACTGAATGGAAAAAAAGGACCCTGCATATACACTGTAATATCATGTATATCAGGTAGGTCAGTGTATGTCAGTGTAGCACTGACCCCCTAAGGAGCTGCTGATAATTGTTTTGGGTCTTCACCCTGCCTGCGTGGTGGCCTTGTGTAGTGTGTTGCGGCGGCGGAGAAAATTAGACAGAGAGAGAGACAGTGTCATTTGATTTAAGTTAGAGTAGGTAGGCGAGTCAGTTAGCTGCAGTAACAGTGTTTTGTATATATATATATATGTGCATCCCAGGTGTTGTGTATATATATATATATATATATATATATATATACACTGTATTCAGTTTATCTAGATCCGTTCCTGTTATTCTCTTCCTACTGACCAGCAAGCAAGTGTTTTTACAGTATTTACAGCTACCTGAAGACAATTCCTGGTGTTCTTCTGATCCTATTAATACCACAGGCAGGCAGCTGCAGTATTTACAGTTAGTGTACTGTGTACCCTGCACAGTTGCACCTAAAGTTACCTGAAGACAATTGCTGGTGTTCTCATACTAATAATACTACAGGCAGGCAGTTGATTCTGCTAGCTGCTATATAATCGGTATATATATACATCCCAGCTTTGTGCAGCTACATCTCACTGCAGGCCATTAGTATGTCTGGAAGGCCAACAAGGAGAGGCAGACAGTCACAAGCCAATAAAAGAGGGCAAGCAGGCTCTGTGTCTAGAGGCAACAGTGCTGGTCGTGGAGATGGTGCATCCTCATCAGCACGTGGCTGTGGGACACGATTGGCCTTTTTTTTCGGCAGCTGGCCATGTTGAGCCGCAACATGCGGAAGACTTGGTAGAGTGGATGACCAAGCCGTCCTCATCCTCCTCATCCTCTCCCGCCTAGGCTCAGGGTACTTTGTCTGGCAAAGCAGCTGCCAACGCGGCCTCTTCCCTTGGCTCAATGGCATCAGTGACTCCTTCCCTAGCCCCATCATGTCCTCCTGAGGAGTCCCCCAAACTGACCACAGTGTTAGGCACATGCTCCAGGAGGATGCCCAGCGTTTTGAAGGCTCTGATGATGGTACTCGGCTAGAGGAAGGCAGTAACGTGAGCACGGACAGAGGGGGTGCCCGAGAAGGACAGCAATCTGGCAGTCATGTTCCCCCAGCTACAACATACTGCCAGGTTTGCTCCAGGGATGAGGAGGGAGGGGATGATGAGGTCACTGACTCCATGTGGGTGCCTGATAGGAGAGAGGAGGAGGTACATCTCCAACGAAGCAGGATGCCCTCCAGGGGCCAGCCTATAGGCAGCACACTGACTGCATCACACCTCAGAGCTCCGCATGTGCAGGGCGCTGCTGTCTCTGCTCGTTATTCCAAAAGTTCTTTGGTGTGGGCTTTTTTTGAGACGAGTGCATCAGATCGCACCGCTGCTATTTGCAACATATGTCTCAAGCGTATCTCGCGTGGCCAAAACATCACCCGCTTGGGCACCACATGCTTGACCAGACATATGTTGACCTGCCATGCAATTCGTTGGCAAGCATACCTAAAAGACCCACACCAAAGAACAAAGAGGACCTCTCCTTGCTCCTCATCAGCCGGGATCTCCAACCCCACTATACCTTCAGTCCTCTCTGAGACCTGCACTGAGAGGAATGAAGGTGTAGAATTAGGTGTGTCACAGCCAAGTACTTGCGGGCAATCTGCTATCAGTACACCGACGTCAGATTGTACCAGGCAAATTTCCCTGCCCCAGCTCCTGCACCACCAAAAGAAGTTCGCTCCCAGCCATCCACATGCCCAGCAGATGAATGCTAGCTTGGCTAAATTGCTAGCACTTCAACTACTGCCTTTTCAGTTGGTAAACTCTGCCCCCTTTCGTGAGTTTGTGGAATGTGCGGTTCCTCAGTGGCAGGTTCCCAAATGCCCCTTTTTCTCACGGAAGGCAATTCCGGCTCTCTACCGGCATGTGGAAGGCAATGTCTTGGCCTCGCTGGACAGGGCGGTCAGCGGTAAGGTGTATATTACCACTGACTCATGGTCCAGCAGGCATGGACAGGAACGTTACCTAAGTTTCACCGCGCATTGGGTGACTCTGCTGGCAGCTGGGAAGGATGCAGGACAAGGTGCAGTAGTGTTGGAGGTTGTCCTTCCACCATGCCTCCAAAATTCTACTAGTGGTGATTCTGACACACCTCTCTCCTCCACCCCATCCTCTTCTTCTTCCTCCATGTCCTCTTCCTGTGCTGATTTGTCCTCAGAACCAGCGGTGCTCTGTAGCTGTTCAAGGGGCTACGCAAGTATGCAGGCCTAAAGATGCCATGCGGTGCTTGAGCTGGTGTGCTTGGGGGACAGGAGTCACACTGGGGCAGAGATTCTGTCAGCTCTGCAGGGGCAAGTTCTGGAGGAGGTTGATGCCACGCCAGCTTAAGGCAGGTATGGTGGTTTGCGACAATGGCACCAACCTCCTCTCCACCCTCCGACAGGGACAATTGACCCATGTGCCCTGTTTGGCTCACATCCTTAACTTGGTGGTGCAGCGATTCTTGGGCAGGTACCCGGGCTTACAGGATGTCCTGAGGCAGGCCAGGAAAGTCTGTGTGCAATTCCGCCGGTCATATAATGCCAGTGCTCGGCTGGCTGACCTCCAAAAGGAATTTAACTTGCCCAAGAACCGCCTAATCTGTGACATGCCCACCAGGTGGAACTCAATGTTGGCCATGCTGCAGCAGCTGCACACGCAGCAAAGGGCCATCAATGAGTAGCTATGCGACTATAGCACCAGGACAGGGTCAGGGTTTTTTTTCTCCACGCCAGTGGGCTATGATCAGGGAAGCATGCACTGTCCTGTCACCATTTGAGGAGGCCACGAGGATGGTGAGCAGTGACAGTGCATGCATCAGTGACACTGTCCACCTGTTAGAGCACACGCTGCGTGGAATAATGGACAGGGCACTTGAGACAGGAAGAGGAGGACTTCCTTAGCTCTCAAGGCCCCCTTTATCCAGACAGTGTTCCTGCGTGCCCGCCGATCACACAGGAAGAAGAGGAGGATTGTGTCAGTATGGAGGTGGAGCCTGGCACTCAGCATCAGCAGCAGTCTTTAAGGGATCATTTACAGTCCCAAGAAACCCATGGACTTGTACGTGGCTGGGAGGAGGTGGCTGCGGATCATGTCGTCCTTAGTGACCCAGAGGACTCGGGACCGAATGTCTCAGCAAACCTATGCTGCATGGCCTCCCTGATTTTTTACTTTAAGCATCATTAAAATCACTGCTTCCAATAAAACGTCCACTTTTAAAACTTTTGTTTTGCATTGATGCAGGACCCGGGTCCCCAAACCCTTTTTAGGACAATACCAGGTAAAGTCTTTAATCTTCTTTCTTCAGCTAGCTTATTATGCTGCAGTATTTGTAATCCGGGAAAGATGATGTATAAGTAACTGGGTGCTTGGTTATCTAGAGCACTGATGGAACTTTTCCCTTACTGAAGGATGCACACCGCATTCACTTGGTGACAGAATAAAGCAAACTCTGAGGCCTCACTAGACACAGTCTAATTGTGTGAACACCCTCCTGTGGGACTACAGGTCCCGCCAGCCTTCTGAAACTAGTTTGTGTAGCAATAAAATGTTACATCAATTTGGGCAATTGCCCGCTCACCACACAGGGCCCAAACGCTTGTCCCGTTCCACTTCAGATAGTTCAGTCCCGCTCCAAGCTGGCGCCGTCACACCTCACCGCTCCGTCATATGATGGGTGACTGTAAATGCAGGAACCTCCGGTTTACATGCGGTCCTCCCCTCCGTACACACGCTGATCCAGCATGACTGTGTACCGGAACTCGCCAGAGGCCTCGCGACACCGCTCCACGCCAAACAGGCCGCAGTCACGCCTCACAGCTCCCTGCAGACAGATCTTCAATGGCGTCCCAGGAGGAAGAGAGAGAAGCATGGCTGCGCTGTGTTTTTTATTACCCTACCCGGCATGCAGTTCTTTAACTTGGCCTTGTGGGTAGGTAAGTGAGCATTGTGGGTAGGTAGTTCCTTGACTGGTAATTTACATATGAGTCATTTCCTCATTCACTACATCCCCCACAATGCATTGGAGCTGGCTATTACAAAGCCAAACAAAAGTCTTAACAACATAAATACACAGAAAAGGACACTAGAGGGAGCCCAACTCTATTTAAAGAATATCACATTATTCAATTGTAAATTAGGTGGCAAAAACTCCAGCACTACATCAGGTAGGTCAGTGCATGTCAGGTAGGTCAGTGTATGTATGCATGTCAGGTAGGTCAGTGCATGGCAGTGTATGTATGTCAGGTCAGTGTGTGTGTCAAGTAGGTCAGTGTATGGTAGGTAGGTCAGTGTGTGTCAGGTAGGTTAGTGTGTGTCAGGTAGGTAGGTCAGTGTATGGCAGGTAGGTCAGTGCGTGTCAGGTAGGTCAGTGCATGGCAGTGTATGTATGTCAGGTCAGTGTGTGTGTCAGGTAGGTAGGTCAGTGTGTGGTAGGTAGGTCAGTGTGTGTCAGGTAGGTAGGTTAGTGTGTGTCAGGTAGGTAGGTCAGTGTGTGTCAGGTAGGTAGGTCAGTGTATGGCAGGTAGGTAGGTCAGTGTGTCAGGTAGGTAGGTCAGCGTCGCAGGCAGGTGAGTTTAGTGGTCAGCATTGATGGGCACTGGTAAGCCAGGCAGCAACCAGCAAGTGAGCTTACCCCCCCATCACACAACCTCACCGCCCAGCCAAAAAACCCTGCACCACCGCAGCAGACCTCCCCCCATGCCGGCCTTGGACTTCGGGCTGAAGCCCCTGGTCTTTTTGCCACCTTGCAACGCCTCAGGCCTGAATGAAAAGACAAAAATCCAGGATTCGTCCACCTTCACCGAAGAAGGAAAGGAGGAGAGAAGAGATGTGAAGAAAGTCCCCAGTTGGAGATTAATCCCACTTAGTATGTAAGTGCCCTTACCAGAAACCCAAAGGTTCCCATGTCACAGTCGTTATTGGTGCTCCCTCCTCTCCCCTGCATACGCTGCAGGATCACAAAGTTGGAGGTCTGAATCCAACACGGAGATCCCGGAGACACAGGAGATCCATCTGTCCTCTGCAGAGGGCTGTATCTGCTTGCGTTTAAGACCTCGCCGTTGAGGGGCTCCACCGTTTCTGGTAAGGGCACTTACATACTAAGTGGGATTCATCTCCAACTGGGGACTTTCTTCACATCTCTTCTCTCCTCCTTTCCTTCTTCGGTGAAGGTGGACGAATCCTGGATTTTTGTCTTTTCATTTGGACTTATTTTTCTTTCATCAGTGTTTTTGTAAGTATTTGTCTATGGACTTAATTAATAAGCTTTCCTTCGTCACGTTTATAATTGTCATTTTTTTTTTTGAGTGTTTATAGTTACAAGTACAAAAGCTTAATAGAAGGATCAAGCTGTCATTGTCTGACTAGCAATTTCTAACCTGTTTTTTAACCCCTACCCTGCCCCGCCCCTAAACACGCCCTCGTAAATTGTCTAATGAAATTACACTGTTAAATGTTTTATGCAGAATTAAGTTCCAAAAATAAATATTAACAACAACTTTAACAATATTAACATAAAGCATATCAGTGCAGCCTCATCAGTGCAACATATCAGTGCCCATCAGTACAGCATATCAGTGCCCCTTCAGTGCAGCATATCATTGCCCATCAGTGCAGCATATCATTGCCCATCAGTGCAGCATATCATTGCCCATCAGTGCAGCATATCACTGCCCATCAGTGCAGAATATCATTGCCCATCAGTGCAGCATATCATTGCCCATGACTACAGTGTATTTTTGCCCATCAGTGCAGCCTATCAGTGCCCACCAGTGCAGCATATCATTGCCAATCAGTGCAGCGTATCAGTGCTCATCAGTGCAGCATACCATTGCCCATTAGTGCAGCGTATCATTGCCCATACATGCAGCATTACATTGCTCATCAGTGCAGCCTATCAGTGCCCACCAGTTCAACGTATCATTGTCCATCAGTGCAGCGTATAATTGCCCATACATGCAGCATATCATTGCCCAGTAATGCAGCCCATCAGTGCAGCGTATCATTGCCCATCAGTACCATTCAATGCCCATCAGTGCAGCCACATCAGTGCCATTGGCCATCAGTTCAGCATATCAGTATCCATCAATGCAGCATATCACTGCCCATCTCATGTGTGACATAAGCTTCTAAATGTTGTGCATAAAATGCCAGGACAGTTCAAACCCCCCCCAAATGACACCTTTTTGGAAAGTAGACACCCCAAGCTATTTGCCACATACCACCAAAAGAAAGCTCTATTTGTGGGGAAAAAAGGACGTCAATTTTGTTTGGGTACAGCGTCGCATGATAGCGCAATTGTCAGTTAAAGCGACGCAGTGCCGCAAAAAATTGGCCTGGTCATTAAGGGGGCAAATCCTTCCGGGGCTGAAGTGGTTAATAAAGGCAATGTCATTGGAGTGCGGCCACCCAGACTTTTTTCATGATATGTTTTCTGATGCGTACAGGGCCGGCACCCTTTCCATGTGCAGTGGCGGTGAAGTGGAGGAGTTGTTACCTTGAGCGGTATACTACCAATGCCGCGTACACACGACCGGAGTTTCCGGCAGAAAAGGTCAGACGGTACGAATCTGTCGGACATTCCGATCGTGTGTGGGCTTCATCGGACCTTTTCTGTCGAATAATCTGATGGCTCCTTAGAAATAGAACATGTTTCAAATCTTTCCGACGGACTCGATCCCTATCGAAAAAAAAGTTTGTCTGTATGCTAGTCCGACGGACCGAAAACGACGCAAGGGCAGCTATTGGCTACTGGCTATTGAACTTCCTTATTCTGGTCTGGTCGTAGGTCATCACATTAGAAACAATCGGACTTTGGTGGGATCGTGTGTAGGCAAGTCCGTTTCGTCGGAACTCCGTCAAAAAGTCCTTCGGAGTTCAGTCCGACAAGAAGTCCGCTCGTGTGTACGCGGCATTACTCTATTATACAAGTGCATCTTATAAAATTTGAATATCATCAAAAAGTTAATTTATTTCAGTAATTCAATTGAAAAAGTGAAACTCAGATTTTTTATAGATGTGTTACACACAGAGTGATATATTTCAAGCATTTCTTTCTTTTAATTTTGATAATTATGGCTTACAACTAGTAAGCCCGGAGCCAAAAGACAAAAAGGAAATAGGCAGAGGGCGGGCATGACAGGGTTAACAGGGTTACTTTCTAGGTGGGGTGGTTGTAAGGAAGGTTGTGGTTGGTGGGGAAGAGGATGGGGCGGAGCAGAGGGAACTTAGCTGGGGGGAAGATCCCGCCCAAGCTCAGTGGTGTCGTAGGAGCAAGCGTGTTAACATGGCAGCGGTGGAGGACCTGTTTGCCCGTTTGAAAGCGGAGGCGGCGTCCAGGGGACCTGGATGGCTGGAGGGCCGGTTAGCAGCGGCGCTGGGTGAGGCTTCCCCAGCGGTCTCGGCGGTGGAAAGGGAGTCCGCGAGAGGTAGGCGAACCAGGCCGCCTACTCGCTTCTTGCCTGATGCGCCTATCCCGGTGCGGACGCAGGCGCAGAAGGGGCGAGCGGGTCGGCCGGTTTCTGGGCCTCCCGCAAAGAGATTAGCGGCGCGCCCTGAGCGGAGTCAAAGGGGATCGTCTCCTCCTGTCAGCGGGATGTGGCAGGTCGGTCGGAGGCAGGGCCGCCCGTGAAGAGGACAGCAGTGGGGAGAAGCAAGAAGAAGGTGTATCATCCCCAGCCCACAAGTTCAGGGGATGAGCAAGGACAGCAGGGCAGGGCGGAACGCACACTGCAACCGGTGGGGAGGATGGGGCACAGACAGAAGATCAGCAGTGGCAGTGGCAGTCATTCAGATGGGAGGAGAGCCAGCAGGCCTTGTGCGGATGCTGGGGAAGATAGTTCGGGCCTTGAGAGCCAAGCCCCAGGCAGATCCACGGCAGGGGCGGGGCTTCAGCACAGAATGGACTATGTTGCAGCAGCCGGGCACGCTGGCACGGCGGTGGGGGACCCCACGGTGAGAGAAGAGAGAGAGAGGGCTGCGGGTAGTGGCCTTGGGTGGCACTACAGGTACGAGGTCGGTGGGCCCAGAAAGGCGAGCAATAAATCGGTGGGCGGATCATCTGTGCGGAGGAGGAGTGGGGAGAACGGAACATTCGCGGCATCCAGTGGCGCAGCTGCTGGAGGGCCATTGGTGAGCGGAGAAGAAATGGAGGAAGACAGGTCGGAAGGAGAGCTGTCGCAGTCGGACGGCGATGGGCAGCAGGAAGAGCCGGCGGTGGCGGTGACGGGACCTTCGGCTGGTGGACAACCTACCAGGCAGCGGGGTAAGAGGACACGTCTGAATAATTCTGTTACTGTGGAGGGTGATGTAGGGGTGGGGGGTAGGGGGGAACGGGCAGTAGCAGGGCGGTCGACAGCGACCGTGCCTTTTAATCTGGCCGCGCAGGTTGCTGACCGCGCATCGGCGGATTCAGGGTTGCAGGGTTTTGTTACAGGTTTGAAGGAATCACTAAAGAGGTTTGAGCCAGGGCCAAGCGGGAGCCAGTCTCCGGCGGCGGCATGGGTCGATCCCAGGGAGGGGCTGGGGGTGGGCACGGGAACTGTTACTGGCCCTAGTGTTGCGGCGCCCGTGGGAGAAGTCACAGGGGCGGCTGCGCAAGTGGAGGTTCCTAAGACACAGGACGGGGCTGCGGGAGAGGGGGCGAAGAAACAGGACTTAGTGCGGCTGGCGGACGCCGCAAAATGCGAAGTTTATGTGTGCTTTGAGGGTCCGCTTGGTGCACATTTGAAGCCTGAAGTTAGAGAAAAAATTTGGAAAGGGGAATACGTAGAGATTTTTGCTCTATTGCCCCTTGAAAAGTTTAATTTAGATAGAGTGAAGCCGGAGGATACTAAAAAAGAGGATGAGGAAAAAAGGAGGTATAGGCTAATACCTAGGACATTTACAAACTGGCTACAGGCGTTTGCAATCATGGCAAGCGTGATTGGGGAGAAGAATCCAGAGCACTGTTCGGCATTGTTTTGCTACTTGGACGCCGTGGGAGAAGCTTATAGAGTCTACGGGGGCACGGCTTGGCTGCGGTATGATGAGCAATTCCGACAGCGGAGGGCCATCCGCCCGGCGTTGAGGTGGGACCACAAGGACATCAGCCTATGGATGCGTCTCATGACTTCAACTAGGCAGACGGGTCAGTTTTTTCAGGGGGGGGCCGGTGGATCAGCTAAGTCCGGTCAATCGGCCACAAGAAAAAAGGGGGTTTGTTGGCAATTCAATGAGGGGTCATGTAGATTTGGAGGGTCGTGCAAGTACAAGCACGAATGTTCAGGCTGCGGGGGGGGGAGCCACCCGCTATCGCGGCGTTTTAAACAAGGAAAAGGCCGTGCCGGAGAGTCTATTAGTAAAGGGGACAACACCGGTGAGAGTGGGAAGGATGGAGCCCTTCCTAGATAGATACCCGGATAGGGAGGCAGCGCGAGTACTAGCTCGGGGGTTTTCGGAGGGTTTTAGAATACCTTCTCGCTTAGTTGACACGCCCCCGAGGTCGCGCAACTTGAAGTCAGCGTTACTTCATGAGGAAGTGGTGGGGGAGAAGTTACAGAAGGAAGTTAGGTTTGGGCGCATGAGTGGTCCTTTTGCAGAAGTGCCAATAACGGATTTAGTAGTGTCCCCGCTGGGGGTGGTGCCTAAAAAAGAGCCCAATAAGTTTAGGCTGATACACCACTTGTCGTACCCAAAAGGGGAGTCGGTGAACGATGCCATCGATCAGGAAGAGTGTGCGGTGTCGTACACGTCATTCGATGCCGCAGTTGTTTGGGTTAGAAAGTATGGGCAAGGGGCACTGTTGGCAAAAGCTGACATAGAGTCGGCTTTTCGTTTGTTACCAGTTCACCCGGAAAGTTTTCGTTTACTGGGTTGTTGTTGGCAGGACGAATATTACGTAGATCGTTGTTTACCTATGGGGTGTTCGATATCCTGTGCGTTGTTCGAAAAGTTTAGCTCCTTTATTGAATGGGTGGTCCGGGACGTCGCGGGATTGAACTCCATCATCCACTATTTGGATGATTTTCTATGCATCGGCCCTCCTAGGTCAGAAGTGTGTGCGGTCCTGTTGGCAACGTTGGAGCATATGGCGGAGAAGTTTGGCATCCCGTTGGCTCCGGAGAAGACAGAGGGTCCCAAAACAGTGTTGAGTTTTTTGGGCATCATTCTGGACACTGAGGCAATGGAGTGTAGACTACCTGAGGATAAGCTGACGGCGTTACAGGCGGAAATTCGGTGTATCAGCGGGCTGCGAAAAGTTCAATTACGGGCGTTACAATCATTGCTAGGTAAGTTGAACTTTGCGTGTCGAATTTTGCCTATGGGAAGGGTATTTTGCAGGCGGCTGTCTGCAAGTACGGCAGGGGTGGAATCTCCAAGGCACTACGTACGTTTGCTGAAGACTCACAGGGACGACCTACGAGTTTGGCACACGTTCCTGGCTAAGTTTAATGGCAGGGCGTTGTGGATGTCAGGGCCAGTGAGCAACTTCGACTTGGAATTGTACACGGATGCGGCAGGATCAGCAGGTTTTGGAGCATTCTTCAGAGGACAGTGGAGTGCAGGGCCTTGGCCGCAGTCGTGGAAGGACGCAGGTTTGCTGAAGAACATGCTGCTTTTGGAACTGTTCCCGGTGGTGTTGGCAGTGGAGTTATGGGGTGAGTTGTTTAGGAATTTAAAAGTTAGGTTTCATGGGGACAACCTGGGAGTGGTGCAGGTGATCAATAAAGTATCAGCGGCTTCACCGCCGGTGATCAGGTTGCTTCGACACCTTGTACTGAGATGCTTACAGTTGAACGTATTTATCTATGCGGTGCACCTCCCAGGGGTGGAGAATGTCGTGGCTGACGCTCTGTCTCGCTTTCAGTGGGACAGATTCCGGGAACTGGAGCCAGGGGCAGAGCAAGACGGGATCCCGTGTCCGGACTGGCTGTGGAGGATTGCTTTGGAGGATTAGTAGGATGGATCAAACAGTCGGTGAGCGATGCGACGTGGGCTGCTTACAACAGAGTATGGCAGGAATGGGCAGCTCTGCTGAGACAGGTGGATGAAGGACATGAAGACCAGGAACTCAGGTTGCTAGTGTTATACTTCGTTGCCAGGAAGTTGGAGGAGGGGGTGTCGGTGTCTGGGATCGAAAAGAAATTGGCAGCCCTATCATTTTTCTTACGATTTCAAGGCTTACCTGATTTTACTAAAGATTTTTGGGTGAGGCAGGCATTGAAGGGTTACAGACGGGCTAAGCCGGGGAGAGACTCCAGGCGGCCAGTTTCGTTCCAGTTGTTGGGTCGGATGGTTGGGTGCTTGGACAATGTATGTTCGCCAGGATACGAGGCGGTGTTGTTCAAGGCGGCGTTCGCATTAGCGTTTTTTGGGGCATTCAGGATTAGTGAGTTAGTTAGTCCCTCCAAAAAAGTAAAAGGGGGGTTGGGAGGGTCGGATGTCAGCTGTGGGGAGGACAGGTTGTCCATCCTAGTGAAAAAGTCAAAAACGGATCAGCGGGGCAAAGGTAGGACTGTGCAGGTTTTCGCGCTGCCCGGTTCTCCTTTGTGCCCAGTACAGTTGGTAAAAAGGTTGGCAGCGATACGCCCGGGAGGGGAGGTCCCCTTTCTAATACATCAGGATGGGTCGTTTTTATCTCGCTTTCAATTTATTGCGATTTTCAAAAAATGTTTGAGGATATTAGGTTTGGAAGGTGAAAAGTTTTCATCCCACTCGTTTAGAATAGGGGCCGCTACTGAAGCTGTTCGGTGGGGATTGAATGAGGGGGCTGTAAAGAGGATGGGGAGATGGGAATCGAGGCGGTTTAGGTCTTATGTTCGCCCGCACTTGTTGTAGGTCTATATAAAAAAAAAAAAAGGGGGTTTTTCGGGTGGGCTTACAGTAATGGGGGAGTATGGTATTATGTATTGTTATGTTGGTACATGGTTGGGAGGTATTGATGTTTTGGGGGGTTTTTTGTTTGTGTTTCCTTCTTACAGGTCGACAGCAATGCCTTGTGTGGATCGTTGGCCACTCGTATTTCTGTTGGGGGGCCAGGAGAGGAGATGCTAGGAGGGACAGGAGGCAGCTGGGTTTTTCTAGGCAGGAAGTTTGTTTAAGGTGGTTTGGGGTGCCGGGTATGCTGTGGGGTAGGACAGTGTCAGAAGTTCACAAATTGGCACGCATAGACAGAGCGCCGGACGTGTTATTATTGCATGTGGGCGGCAATGATCTGGGATTGAGGTCAATGTTGGATTTGGTAAAAGACATTAAGTTTGATTTTTGGCAGCTCAGGATGTCTTTTCCACGCATGCTCATTGTGTGGTCGGATATCGTGGCGCGGACCACTTGGAGATTGGCCAGGTCGGTTGACAAGATCAACCGGGCAAGGAAGAAGGTCAACAAAGAGATTAGCAGCTTTGTAGTGAGGAATGGAGGTCTAGCGATAAGGCATTTGGAATTAGAGGTGGATACCTGGAGATATTTAAAGAGAGATGGGGTACACCTGAACGATGTGGGGACAGATTTATGGGCATTGGGTCTGCAAGATGGGATCCAGCGAGCTTTGAGGGTGTGGCAGGGCACACAAGGGTAAGGTTTTACCCTGGTGTGTGCTGTGGCATGATGTTGGCCTTTGCGGGTGAAGGATTAAACCCCAGATATGTAAGAGATCGGGACCCATCGCTAGTATGAGGCCCGTTGGTGAGATTTCAGCTAACAAGGGTTTTAGCTTGAATTGGTTATTGGGGCACTGTGGGCTATTGGTTGATTGTCTCCGAGCTAGCTTGTCAGCTGGAGGCCTAGTTTATAGTTATAGTACCGCAGTGCCTGAGTTTCTTGCGTTTGAAGTTTGGTGGGTTTTTCCCTGCAAAGACCAACGGGAGTGGTAGTTAAGAAAAAGGATATGTCAGGTGTTTTATACGGTTTATATGATGTTGATAAATTATTATTATTAATGGTTATATTTTAATAAAGTTAATTGGCTGCTACGGCCAATATTTTACTCCATATGGTGGTTGTTTCAATTATTGGGGGGTAAAAGGTTGGGGTATGCAGCTAGTGGGTGGTGGTTTAAGAATGGGGTGGCAAGTGACATCTGTTATACAGTAGTCAAGTGAAAACCCAAAATTCAGTATCTCAGAAAATTAGAATATTACACAAGACCAATAAAAAAAAAGGATTTTTTAATACAGAAATGTTGGCTTACTGAAAAGTATGTCCATGTACAGTATAGTATGCACTCGATACTTGGTCGGGGGTCCTTCTGCATCAATGCGGCGTGGCATGGAGGCGATTAGCCTGTGGCACTGCTGACGTGTTATGGAAGCCCAGGTTGCTTTGATAGCGGCTTTCAGTTTGTTTGCATTGTTGGGTCTGGTGTCTCTCATCTTACTCTTGACAAAACCCAGGGCCGTTTTTAAGGCAGGGCAAAAGGGGCAGCTGCCCTGGGCCCTGTCATTGTTGTGGGGCCCAAAGCAGCTGCCTCATACTTGCCAACTATCCTGGTTTAAATTCCCTCGTCCCTTGAAGTTTTAGTCCCGTGCTGTGTCCCAATATCTCAGTGTAAAGTACTGCTACTTATGCTGCCCAGCTCTGCCCTTTTGTTGTGTACAGATGACTCACCTGCAGACCCTGTGTTTACATGTAAATTACCGGCATTCATATGTAAATAGCAGCGGCCGGCAGCATTGATATGTATATCATGCCCCCCTGAGGTCATATCCACAGTAATCTCTAGCAGCCAATCAACAAGCAGAAATCATGTGCTGTAACCTCTAGCAACTAATCAGTGAGACGTAATGTGTGCTGTAACCTCTAGCAACCAGTCAGTGAGCTGTAATGATACACTGTAACCTCTGGCAACCAATCACAATAGCTGCCTGATCTGATTCAGTAAACTGATTTTGAGTCTAGCTGCTATTTATTGTATGTCTCAGAGCAGGTGGAGAGCGACACTGCATGGGGGGGCCCCAAGAAAAGTTTTGCCCAGTGTCCAATCAATATTAAAGACGGCCCTGACAATACACAGTTTGCACAGTGATACCATGTGGGCAGGTGCCAAGTCCTGCTGGAAAATGAAATCTCCATAAAGCTGGTCAGCAGAGGGAAGCATGAAGTGCTCTAGAATTTCCTGGTCGAGGGTTGCACTGACTTTGGACTTGATAAAACACAATGGACCAAAACCAGAGGATGACATGGCTTCCCAAATCATCACGGACTGTGAAGACTTCACATTGGACCTCATGCAACTTGGATTCGGTGCCTCTCCACTCTTCCTCCAGACTCTGGGACCTTCATTTCCAAATGAGATGCAAAATTGTCCACAGTCCGTGATGATTTGGGGAGCCACGTCATCTGCTGGTGTTGGTCCACTGTGTTTTATCAAGTCCAAAGACAGCGCAGCCCTCTACCAGGAAATTCTAGAGCACTTCATGCTTCCCTCTGCTGACCAGCTTTATGGAGATGCTGATTTCATTTTCCAGCAGGACTTGTCACCTGCCCACACTGCCAAAAGTACCAATACCTAGTTTAATTATCATCATGGGCGTCCGCATGGGGCGGCAGGTGCCCCCCCCCCTGGAGCAAGGTGTCCGCACACCCAGCCCTCAAAATTTCCACTCGCCTGCTCGTATTTGGGGAGTGGAATATAGTGGTGGGCGAGTGTGGAGCAGGGGCGGAAAGGGCTGAGAGTTTCCTGACTGATCGCTTCTGGAAGAAGTTGTGCGGCCATCAGAGCGGCCTGGAGGGGGGGTTCCATGCCCCTGGGCCACTCTCATGTCCTGTACTAAAGGCTGCACTGCTTCTGCCAGAAGCGATCAGCCAGGAAACTGTTAGAAGGATTGGGAGCCAGATGACACAGAGCGGGGATCTCCCGCTGAGACACGGCTTGTATATGAATAGCCGGCCGCTGTGGAACAAAGTCCTGCCTCCTGGACTGGCATTGGACTAGTGTGCTGTCTATTAGAGTAGCCGGTCTAGGAGGCGGGGCTTAGTTTGACAGTGGCGGCTATTCATATACAAGCCGCGTCTCAGCGGGAGATACCCGCTCTGTGTCATCTGGCCGGCAGATCCTCCTATTTCCTCCCTGATGCATTGCTGGGCACTGATGAGGCTGCATGTATGGGCAATGGCGACCCTAGGGGGGGGGCCAGAGGGGGCCCTGACCCCCCCAACATTATGCTGGGCCCCACCATGTGCCCCCCCCCAAAAAAATTTTTTATTTATTTATTTATTTTTTTTTTACAAAAAGGCAATTTCTTTTGTTTGTATTCATATCGGATGTGCCGCATCTTACTCAGGCCACCGCTGGGGTAACACAGTCTCTATTGAGAGGGAGAGCGTCCCCAGTCAGCTCCTGCGGGTGATTCCTCCCCCCTCCCTCTGCTCGCTGACACTGCATAATGCAAGCGCTCACACAACCATGGCTGCCCGATCTGCTCCTTCCCCTGTATCCTCATTGGTAGGGAGAAGAGCGAGTTGCAGGAAGGACTCCACCAGGACTCTCAGTTACTGAAAAAACAGACTGATTTCTCCCGTCCTTAGGACAGGAGAACCAGCCTGTAAATTCCAAGAGATGCCAGACCAGCGCTGTCAATAGCAGGGGCAGGACAGCAAGAGGAGGCTGGGGAACCCCACAGTGGCAGAACACCAGGGCCCGGTGGCAAGACAACCTTTGCAACCCTGATAGTTCTCCCACTGCTTTGGACCCTTATATTTTCTTGGTATGCTGGTCACATATATCTCTTGTTCTCTGTCACCCTGGGGGGGGGGGGGGGGGGGGGCCGAATACAGTAGGAAGGGAGCTCACTGCAGAACATGTGAAAGGGCCGTTGTGGGATCGTAGTAAAGGGGTAAAGGGCCCCAGGATAGATCAAATATATATAGATAGATCTATCTATCTATCTATCTATCTATCTATCTATCTATCTATCTATCTATCTATTTGCATTTTATATTGGCCCCCTATTTTTGTCCCTGTCCCCCCATGTGCCCCCCCTAAATATGAAAGCTGGAGACGCCACTGCACACATCACCCACTCTTCTAACCACTTGAAGACAAAGCCCTTTCTGACACTCTTTGTTTACATGAAAAAATATTATTTTTTGCAAGAAAATTACTTTGAACCCCCAAACATTATATATTTTTTTAAAGCAAAGGCAATTTTTTTGGAAAAAACACACTTTTTTCATTTTAATGCACTAAAACACACTCGATTGCCCAAATGTTTGATAATATAAAAAAGATGATCTTATGCCGGGTACACGGATACCAAACATGACATGCTTTAAAATTGTGCACAAACGTGCAGTGGCGACAAACTACATACATTTTTAAAAGCCTTTAAAAGCCTTTACAGGTTACCACTTTAGATTTACAGAGGAGGTCTACTGCTAAAATTACTGCCCTCGATCTGACCTTCGTGGTGCTACCTTTGTTCACCTTTGCGCATAAGCACGGGGGGACAGGGGTGCTTTTTTTGTTTTATTATTTATTTTGCTTATTTATAATATTTTTAAACTGTTGCTTTCATTTTTTTTTTATCATTTTTATTGTGACAGGTACTTTTTTTTAAAAAAATGGGGTCTATTAGACCCTAGATCTCTCCTCTGCCCTCAAAGCATCTGACCACACCAATATCGGTGTGATAAAATGCTTTGCCAATTTACCAATGACGCTGTTTATATCCGGCGAAACCTAAGTCATGAAACGCTCGTAGCTTCCGGTTTCTTAGGCCATAGAGATGATTGGAGCCGCTCTGGTCAGCTGGCGGAACCACCGGCTGCATTCTTGGGGCCCGAGAAAACCATGGAAGACGGTGGGGGGGGGGGACGTTCCCTCCCACTGCTTATAGAAGCAGTCTAGAGGCTAATTAGCCGCTAGGATTGCTTTTATATAAAAGCCGACTGCTGGCTGAAAAGAATGATACCAAGATGATACCTAAACCTGCAGGCATCATTTTGGTATAACCACTCACCAATACGTTGCTGGTCCTTGTTGGGCATACAGTGTAATGTTCTTTTTTTATGCAGCCTGTGGGCTGAACGAAAAAAAGAGATTGATCGTGGGTATGCCCACCATTAGAATACCGCCCTTTATCCACCCACTTCTAATGATGGGCATACATGCACCATTTTTTTTTAACTGTGGTGGTGAAATCACCTCCAACAGCGCTGGAGTCATGGCTTTATGTATCGTGGGAGCAAACGCTGTTGCTGTCAAGATAAATAAACCCCTGCTGGAGCTGAATGGCGTACCTGCTAAGCAAATGATGGTTAACAATAAAACAAACATTACAGTATAACATACCATTCCTGCAAAGCAAATACAATAAAACATAAATAGTAAAAATTAAACAGAAAGAATTATAGATATGGAACAATAGTGAGCAAACAGTAGAGCGGACAGTAGAGAGCGAACATAAGAGAAAGAACAAAAGAGAGAAGAAAAATACAACCACAACTATTTTTGGATTTTTTTATTTTCTATTTTTTTTGTGTTTTTGTGTGTTTTTTTTTTCACTTTTATAAAAACTGTAAAAAAAACTAAACTGAACGTTGCAGATTAGGGTCTCTCAAAATGTGATTGCCATCACATCTTTCGAGACCCCAAGACCCTGTGTTAGTGTGCCTAGGACTGTGTAGTGCTGTACCCTACGCTAATACTCATCTAGTGTGTGGTAGCATTTGAAACATTCACCAATGCAGAGACCTGGTTGGTCAGGACAGGAGGGACAATAATAGTGGGTGTCACGCCTAAATCCGCGCTTTCTACAGACACAACATCTTTTTTGGGGGTTTCTTTGGGTAGGGTTACCAGGGAGGACAAAATGAAAATGCAGCCGTCTCACTGCATTTGGATTGGGAAGTTGGGCAAGAGCACCGTCTGGAAACAGAAGAGCTCTGACGATCTCTTCCTGGAATTTAAAGTGGAGTTCCACCCACTTTTACAACTCTTCAGCATCCCTCACTAAACTGTGCACTGTAAACAAATTGGATATTTTTTAATTTTTTTTCTTAACACCTACTGTATATCTGCTGTATTCATTTTTCACTTCCTCCTCCCTGGCCACGGCCCATCGCATCATTTCCTGTTTGCAATTCCTTCTGGGAAGGGGCGGCAACTTCCTCTGAAACTGCCGTTGCTATGGAAACCTGACCTGAAACCTATTACACTGCTTGTGCTGCACTGAGCATGTGCGAGATCTGCAAGAGATCCAGGAAAAAATACAGTCTGGCTTCAGATGCCCACACTTAAGATGGCCACGGCCTGCTGTAAGTTTATAAAATAACAAACTACTGCTATAAACTAACAAAACAGACCTTAGTTTACAAACTAACTTTACTAGAATACATTAAACTTGTGTATTATAGGGGTATTTTTATTTAAAAAGTATAATTTCGGCCGGAACACCACTTTAAGGAAGGATCCAGTCCGTCCTGAAGCTCTGTATAGCACAAAAGCGTTCAGCAAAGCCAATTTAAATAAATAAACAGACACTTTTTGTACCAGCATCTGGCCTTACGGGCAATTAGGTACGGCGCCAACAACTGGTCGTTGAGGTCCACCCCTCCCATGTTAAGGTTGTATTCCAGGACACAGAGGGGATTCTCCACAACACCAGTCGCGGTAGGAATTTGGACTGCCGTGTCTGCGTGAAGGGAAGACAGAACGAAAACATTCGGTGAATCCCTCCACTTCACTGCTAACAAATTATTACACTTCAAGCAGGCTCTCTCCCCCATCTAAGTCGGGATTCTACAAGCTGTTGGAGGAAGCCCTGGTGATTAGATTGCACGGTGCCACATGCGCCAATTCCATAATAAAAAAGGTGACTAAAAAGTGGCACACTCGTGTAATAATTGTCCACGTACAAGTGGTACCCCTTTCCGAATAAGGGTGACACCAAGTCCCACACTATCTTACCAGCACTCCCTATGTAATCTTGGCAGTTCTCCGGCTCTATGTGACTATCTCTTCCCTCGTAAACCATAAAACTACATGTATAGACTGTGGCCCTGTCACAGAGCTTATACATCTTGACCCCGTATCTGGCGCGCTTGCTGGGAAGATACTGTTTGGTAGACAAGCGGGCCAGAAAACGTAATCAGGGGCCGAATTTTGTAGAGCTGATCGTATCCAGGGTCACCCTGAAAACGACAGAGTTCATTGTCATTGAAGTGCATGAACCGCAAAATCTGCTCGTATCGTGCCCTGGTCATGGAGGCAGAGAACACGGGCATATGGTGAATTGGGTCAGTGGACCAATATGTCTGCAACTCACTCTTTTTAGTTATGCCCATGAGAAGGGATAGGCCCAGAAAGGTCTCAAATTCGGAAACCGTAATCGGTTTCCAATCTCTGGCAAGGGTCAGCTGGGGATTAGGGGCGATGAATTGACCAGCATACAAATTGCTTTGGTCCACAATAGATCTATAGAGATCTTCCGTGAAAAACAGCGAATAAAAATCAAGTGACGTAAAATCAACTGTTTCCACCTGAATTCCGGGTTGGCCAGTGAATGGGGGAAGTACGGGTGCTGCAGAAGTGGTGGGTTCCCAATTCGGATTGGCGAATGCAGCAGGAAGGGCACTATGGGCACGACGGGCCTGTGTTCGTCTTCTTGGTGGCAGCGGGACACTACTTGTGCTTGCCACCTCGCCAGCTTGAACTGCACTTATGGGACTCGCCACGTCACCACGTGATACTGCAGTGCTGGATGTACGACCAGGGTGTACTAGGCCGCTGGTGCTTGCCAGTTCACCAGAAGGATGAGTGGCACTAGTACTGGCTGTCTGCTCCATACGAGGACCTGCGGTTCTTGCACCTCAACAACAGCAGAAGAAAATCGGGGTCTGGTACGCCTGACCTTGGCAGGGACCACAACTCCGTCGTCAGAGCTATCTGTCATGGAGCCGCTGTCCTCTACAGGATCGTATTCTGAGCCTGAATCTGACAGATGAGTGACTTCGTCTTCACTATCTGTCATGCTCAGAAATGTGTAGGCCTCTTCACTAGTGTACCTTCCATTTGACATTTTGGGCTCTAAATTTACTGGTACACTAGTGAGACTCACAGGAAAAAAAGCTCCTGACTGTCAGCGACTGTTTCAAACGCTGCAAAAAAAACAATTAGTGTTCGCAGGGATCAGGCCTGACTCTGCGAACGCTGCAGTTATGTGTTTTGTGTTTTTGTAGGTGACAGTGATCGATTGATACTGCACTTGGGTGGGCTGGGCGGAGGGGCTAAACGCAGGTGCTAGCAGGTATCTGGGTTGATCCCGCTAACACTGCGTTTTTGGGAACCCCAAACTGCTGGAGACGCTAGTATAGATCTGATCGGATCAGATATTGATCCGTTCAGACACTATACTACTAAGGGAGGCGTATGGTGCGAGCATGGGTGTTAGCAGTACTGGCACTGATCTGATACTGCCTGGGGTGACGCAGACCCTATCTGATGCTAAAACCTAACTTATATCACCTGCCGGGTGATCAGGGGGTTAAACCTTTATTGGGTAAAATACGGCGGGTGCCCTGACGCTATAAAAAATAAACTAGCTAAACTGCGTCACCCCGTGACACTTATGCCCCGTGCACACGGCCGGACTTTGTTCGGACATTCCGACAACAAAATCCTAGGATTTTTTCGGACGGATGTTGGCTCAAACTTGTCTTGCATACACACGGTCACACAAAGTTGTCGGAAAATCCGATCGTTCTAAACGCGGTGACGTAAAACACGTACGACTGGACTATAAACGGGGCAGTGGCCAATAGCTTTCATCTCTTTATTTATTCTGAGCATGCGTGGCACTTTGTCCGTCGGATTTGTGTACACACGATCGGAATTTCCGACAACGGATTTTGTTGTCGGAAAATTTTATATCCTGCTCTCAAACTTTGTGTGTCGGAAAATCCGATGGAAAATGTCCGATGGAGCCCACACACGGTCGGAATTTCCGACAACACGCTCCGATCGGACATTTTCCATCGGAAAATCCGACCGTGTGTACGGGGCATTATACTGTGAACATAGGTGACAGGGGGTAATCAAGGGGTTAAACCTTTATTGGGGCGGGTTAGGGGGGGTCCCTAGACCTATCTGGGCCCAAGACTAATTATCCTAACACTGATTAGTGTCACTAATGACACCAGTACAGCGATCAAAAAAATAATCTGATTGTTGTACTGGGTGACACAGTGACAGGCGGTGAAGGGGTTAACTGGGGTGGTGATCGGGGGGTGAACTGTGTGCCTACGTGACCTGGTGTCAGTGTAGTGTTGGTGCAACTCACTTTTAGATGCTCTCTCTCCTCTCGGTCTGGAATGGAAAAGACCGACACGAGGAGAGATGACATCACTTCCTCTGCTGTGTTTACACTTACACGTGCAGGGGAAGGATCTCATTCGCCCAGAGCGATCACCAGGTCCAGGCCAAATTTCATTAGCCTGGGCCTGGGGATTGATCGGTTCCTGATCGAATCTGATCGTCGCAGCCGGTGACGTGCGGAACAAATAGTAACGTGATTTCGCTCAGCCGGGCCAAACTGCCGCAGTAAAACTGCGGCGGCTTGTCCGGAACTGGTTAAAAAAAAATATTAGATAAGCACCTGAATGACCGCAACATACAGGGATATACAATGTAATACTGACATATCATCACACACATAGGTTGGACTTGATGGGCCACATGCTGTGTATCTTACCTAGGGACTGCACTGTGACAACTGGCTGCCTTCTTGGCTGTTTCCTGGGCCGGGGGGGGGGGGGGGGGGGGGTTTCCTGTCTCAGCCCCCAGTGAGACTTTTGTTGGATATCCATAACCCCCTTTTTTTAGAGGCTGGGAAATGTTTGAGCTGACCTGTAAGTATTTAGGTCTTTTGCCCTTCTCAGTTTTTGTCCTGTGTTTTTTTTTCGGGTTTTTTTTCCCCTTCCCCCTTTTGACCAGTATGTTATTTTTACTATATTTCCATACTCCTGATGAGTGGGCAAGCCCCACTCAATTTTTTTAAGCTGCCAAGAGATTTGTGGTTTTATATCCATGCCTATTATGCCATTGTGTATGTATACACTATCATGTACCAGTGCAAGATGAACTTTATATATACAGTATATGTTTTTTTTAGATGTCAGCTCTTGAATTAGCTATATAATTATTACGGATGACCATGATATGTATAATTTTTGTTTATGCAATAAAATTATTTCTTTATATTATATATTTTGTTTATTTTTCGTGACACGCCTCATCTAAAGTCCCAATGACCATTGTGTGGTTTTTTTTTTGTATTCTACAAATAGGGGTGTCACATTGGTTGTGTTAGGTGACATCTTTCCTTTGCTTAATGAGGGATTCCTCTACTATGCAGACAACGTTTTGGGGTGTATACAAGGCTGCAAATTTTTGGTTCAAGTGATTTACGAAGGGTCGAATTTTGTGGAGCCGATCATATTCAGGGTCACCCTGAGGACAACAGAGTTCATTGTCATTGAAGTGCATAAATCGCATTATATTCTTGTATCTACCTCTGGTCATGGCAGCAGAGAACACGGACATAGGATGAATTGGGTCTGTGGACCAATATGAACGTGACTCATTCTTTTTAGTAATGCCCATGTTGAGGGTTAGGCCCAAAAACGTCTTAAATTTGGAAACAGAGAAAGAAAAAATTCCCCAAAGGCGGGACTTTGAAGGCATTACCACAGTGTAGAAAAATATATAATTTTATTAAGGAAAATTCATATCAAAAAGACAATGATAGACAATAATGATACACATAAACAGCAATATTAATACAATAGACCATCTATGAAAATGAGTGTAGCTCCCTGAACCGACGCGTTTCAGAAATGTTTTCCTTCCTCAGGGTTCATACATAGGAGATTACATCTGAGGGGGGTTACAAAATTTGGAAACAGAGATACACAATATTGTCAAAAGTATTGGGACACCTGCCTTTACATGCACATGAACTTTAATGGCATCCCAGTCTCAGTCCGTAGGGTTCAATATTGAGTTGGCCCACCCTTTGCAGCTATAACTGCTTCAACTCTTCTGGGAAGGCTGTCCACAAGGTTTAGGAGTGTGTCTATGGGAATGTTTGACCATTCTTCCAGAAGCGCATTTGTGAGGTCAGGTACTGATGTTGGATGAGAAGGCCTGGCTTGCAGTCTCTGCTTAAATTCATCCCAAATCTGCTGTTTTCACCTGAATTCTGAGTTGGCCAATGAATGGGGGAAGTACGGGCTCTGTAGAATCAGTGGGCAGCCAATCAGGATTTGCAAGCACATCAGGAAAGACATTATGGGCTCTACAGGCCTGTGTTTGAATTCTTGGTGGCTGCGGGACACTGCACCAGTTTGAACTGCACTTATGGGACTCGCTACATCACCAAGTGTTACTGCAGTGCTGGTTTGTCTAAGACCAGGATGTACTAGGCCGCTGATGCTCGCCAGTTCACCAGAAGGTAGAGTGGCACTAGTACTGGCACTCTGCTTCATACGGGAGACATCATGGGATTGTACCACCTCAGCAACCAGGGAACGGGGTCGTGTATGCCTGACCTTAGCAGGGACCTCTAATTCATCTTCTGAGCCAGTGGCACTGTGGGCGCCGCCCCCCCATCCATGCGCCCGGCCCCTTTCAGGACGCCAGACGCATGGATTCCTATGGCGGGGGCAGGAGGTGTGGCACTTTTGAAGCACCTGATTAGAGCCAGAGGCTCTAATAGGCTTTAAAATAGAGTGGGCTCAGGGCGCAGAGAGTGCGCCCTGATCCCACCCAATTGTGTGACTACAGCAAATTAATTTTCGCTATTTCCACACTACACAGGGTGTCAGACCTGCTTCCTGATCGGCCAAAGCACCAGGCATCCCTATTGGATACCTGGTGCTTAGGAAGAGGAGCGGAGGTTGCTGCCCCTCTGAGAGGAGCTGCTGCAGTGCTAAGGTAAGTCCCCTCGGCTCTGTCAGAGCCGCTCGTTGGGGGGGGTGGGTGCTGCCAGAGAGCCGCAAACCCCGCCAGTAGGGGGGGGGTCGTGGGCACAGTGGCTGCATTTGATGGGCACAGTGGCTACATATGATGATCACAAGTGGCTGCGTATGATGGGCACAAGTGGCTGCGTATGATGGGCACAAGTGGCTGCGTTTGATGGGCACAATGGCTGCATATGATGGGCACAGTGGCTGCATATGATGGGCACAAGTGGCTGCATATGATGGGCACAAGTGGCTGCATTTGATGGGCACAATGGCTGAATGTGATGGGCACAAGTGGCTGCATATGATGGGCACAAATGGCTGTATATGATGGGCACAAGTGACTGCATATGATGGGCACACGTGGCTGCATATGATGGGCACAGTGCCTGCATTTGATGGGCACAATAGCTGCGTTTGATGGGCACAGTGGCTGCATATGATGAGCACAAGTGGCTGCGTATGATGGGCACAAGTGGCTGCGTATGATGGGCACAAGTGGCTGCGTTTGATGGGCACAATGGCTGCATATGATGGGCACAGTGGCTGCATATGATGGGCACAAGTGGCTGTATATGATGGGCACAAGTGACTGCATATGATGGGCACACGTGGCTGCATATGATGGGCACAGTGCCTGCATTTGATGGGCACAATAGCTGCGTTTGATGGGCACAGTGGCTGCATATGATGGGCACACGTGGCTGCAAATGATGGGCACAGTGGCTGCATTTGATGGGCACAATAGCTGTGTTTAATGGGCACAGTGGCTGCATATGATGGGCACAAGTGGCTGCAAATGATGGGCACAGTGGCTGCGTATGATGAGCACAAGTGGCTGCGTATGATGGGCACAAGTGGCTGCGTATGATGGGCACAAGTGGCTGCGTTTGATGGGCACAATGGCTGCATATGATGGGCACAGTGGCTGCATATGATGGGCACAAGTGGCTGTATATGATGGGCACAAGTGACTGCATATGATGGGCACACGTGGCTGCATATGATGGGCACAGTGCCTGCATTTGATGGGCACAATAGCTGCGTTTGATGGGCACAGTGGCTGCATATGATGGGCACACGTGGCTGCAAATG
The DNA here is from genome assembly GCA_037952835.1 of Lithobates septentrionalis. Taxonomy (NCBI): domain Eukaryota; kingdom Metazoa; phylum Chordata; class Amphibia; order Anura; family Ranidae; genus Lithobates; species Lithobates septentrionalis. The sequence goes on along the minus strand of JBBDGP010003123.1, from coordinate 31,437 downwards.
ATGGGCACAGTGGCTGCATTTGATGGGCACAAGTGGCTGCGTTTGATGGGCACAGTGAGGTTGCAATTGATGGGGGGGTTCAGTATTTTTCAGTTTGTTTGCGCCCCCCAAAAAATTTTGACCAGCCACCACTGATTGGAGCTATCAGTCAGGGTGCCGCTGCTCTCTACAGGCTCGTATTGTGACAGTGAGGACTCCCCGTCGCTCTCATCTGTCATGCTCAGAATCCTGAAGGCCTCTTCATTGTCAGTGACTGTTCACACACACACATATATATATATACACACACAGTATCTCACAAAAGTGAGTACACCCCTCACATTTTTGTAAATATTTTATTCTATCTTTTCATGTGACAACACTGAAGAAATGACACTTTGCTACAATGTAAAGTAGTGAGTGTACAGCTTGTATAACAGTGTACATTTGCTGTCCCCTCAAAATAATTCAACACACAGACATTAATGTCTAAACCGTTGGCAACAAAAGTGAGTACACCCCTAAGTGAAAATGTCCAAATTGGGCCCAATTAGCCATTTTCCCTCCCCGGTGTCATGTGACTTGTTAGTGTTACAAGGTCTCAGGTGTGAATGGGGAGCAGGTGTGTTAAATTTGGTGTTATCGCTCTCACTCTCTCATACTGGTCACTGGAATTTCAGTAACAACCAAATGGCCCCTGCCCCCACCTATAACTGGTCTTCACAGCAAGGAGCACATGGAAGGGCAATCACATGAAAGACAGAAACAGAACATTCCATAGCTCAACTCACCAACCAGTCTGCCAACTGACCAAATTACCCCTGTCCAGCAGTCTGCTTTAAAAACAGGGGTTTAGTTAGCACGCATTTGCAAACGCATGCATAAGCTGCAAGGCCTCTTCACGGCACCCTGTGTATTGCTTGCAGTCCTAACGCTACTGAATTTATAAGCGTCTCCACAATGGAAGCACATGCATTAAATGGATAGATGAGGGGCAGGTGGGCCTGGAGGCAGCCCAATCCCCCTTAAAGGAACAAGAGCACACTGGACACCCAGCAAGAGCACAATGGCAGCAAAGGTGTACAGTGTGTCCCCGGACCATATTTACACCAGTAACAAACAAATGGCACCGCGGCACCGGAAGGGAGATCACCTCCCCCCACCTCCCTCTCGGCAATCATCTGGGATGCGTCACCCAGATGATTGCCCGGCCAGTCGCGCATGCGCAGTGTGTGCCCAGCTGTGAAGCTACAACCGGGCGCCCACAGTTACAATGCTGGTGCCGCAGAGAAGAGGGGGAGACGAGCGGGGCTTTGTTCCCCCGCATCGCTGGACCCTGGGACACGTAAGCGTCCAATTATTAAAAGTCATCAGCTGCAGTATTTGTAGCTGATGACTTTTAATTTTTTTTTTTTAAAGCGGAACTCCGCTTTAAGGTGATAAACCATGAGGGTTTACAACCCCTTTAATCTAATAAATTATCATTTATAAAAACATAAAATTTGAAGTAATTGGACACTAATTGACTTTAGGTGAATTTAATTGGACCTTACCCGATATGACTTAATTTAATCTATCTTAATTTAATTTAATGTGATTTAATTTGACTTATTTTGATCTTGATCTGACTAGATTTGATTGAATTTAATGCTTTTTGGATTGGCTAATCTATTTTTCAATATATTCAAATTTTATTATAATCTGATAGAATATAACCCTTTTTGAGATAAACTAAAATTGATATGGTAAATTAAATAAAATGAATATGTTAACTAAACTATAAATATAATTTATAGTTTAAGTCCATTGGGAAGAAACGCGTCGGAATTGCTAGCCTAGCTCTTCACATTGCTTTTAAGCCCCTTTCACACTGGGGCGGTGGGTGCGTCGGCGGTAAAGCGCCACTATTTTTTAGCGGCTCTTTACCGTCGTTTTAGCAGCGATATTCGAAGGAAAGGGTTAAAAACCACCGCAAAGTGCCTCTGCAGAGGCGCTTCACCGGCGGTATAGCCGCGGTGCCCCATTGATTCAATGGGCAGGCACGGTGGAGAAGCGGTGTATTCACCGCTCCAAAGATGCTGCTAGCAGGACTTTTTTTTACCGTCCTGCCAGCGCACCGCTCCAGTGTGAAAGCCCTCGGGGCTTTCACACTGGAGGCACGGCAGTGGCTGTTTCAGGCCAGTTTGCAGGCGCTATTTTTAGCGCAATAGCGCCTGCAAAACGACCCCGTGTGAAAGGGGTCTTAATCTGTGATCACAAGTATATGAACACATCTTATCCGATGTTTGTACTTTTATAAATAAACCTACCCGTTTGATCTACACTATACGGAGGCATTTTTTCTTTCCATGATCTTCATATTGTTCATTGGATGTACATGCCGACCCATACTACCTACATTTTGGATGACTTCTGCCTGAGTTCCAGCTCCAAGCCCTGGTGTGAGAGGTCAAGTGTCCAACCTTGGAGTTTCCCTACTCGGTTCTTCCTGCTTGATTGACCCACTGCCGCTGGCATGTGAGTCCACACCATCCGGTAAGAGTATTTACCCCTTATATTAGGTGGAGGACGCACTATCCCTGGTGACCCAATCGTGGTGTTTTGCCTATCCTATACACCTTCACTTCTGTATTGGACCATACCTTCTCCCAGTGTGGACTATTCCAGCATATGGCGGCATCAATACATCTTTATACGAACTTCATTCACTATCCAGTGATTCCACCTTTTATCTGGTTGTCCAGTACACTTTGCACTTTTGCACCCAGCACTTTTATTTAGCACTGTGGTCCAATGAATGCACTTTATGATATATTTTGCACATGATATATATGTTATCATTTTTTTTTGCGCTAAACCATGTGTTATCATCTGTTTCCAATTTGTCAAATTTTGTGTTAGCTGCTTGTACTATATGTTTTTTGGTAAGTGCAGTAATCTCACCCCATTTACATAAATATAATATAGGCTGGGGGGATTGCCCTTGACCTTTCTGGAACAAGGTACGTGAGCTAATCACACAAATCACTGAAACAGACTCTTACTCCTGCCTGCTGCATCCTGCACATTGCGCTACAAGAGTTCCCTAACCAGACATTTGCTAAACGCAGCAAAAATTCTGATCCCCAGGCACTGGAAATCAAAAAATGCCCCCTCATGATCCCGGAATGGTTACGCTCCATAGAGGAAATATACAATATGGAGGAAACGGTGGCCATTGCTAGAGAATCCTAGAGAATGTATGTCGCAGCGGCGACGTACATTTTTAAAAGCCTTTAAAAGCCTTTACAGGTTACCACTTTAGATTTACAGAGGAGGTGTACTGCTAAAATTACTGCCCTCAATCACATGCATGGTGCAATTTTTTGTTTACATATGACGCCAGACCGACGCTTGCGATCACCTTTGCACGAGAGAGAGGGGGGGGGCGTGGGTGCTTTTTTTTTTTTTATTATTTATTTGGCTTTTTTATTTTATTTTTAAACTGTTCCTTTCATTTTTTTAAATTTTTTTATCATTTGTATTGTTATCTCAGGGAATGTAGATATCCCCTATGATAGCAATAGGTAGTGACAGGTAGGGCTGGGGAAAAAATCGATTTAAATCTTGAATCGAGTTGAGAGGTCAAATCGATTCAAAATTTAAGCAAATCGATTTTCTTAGATTTTTTTTTTTCACCGCGCCGGTCCTGAAGAGCTGCGGGCAGGAGTTTTTAGGCGAGGCCGCGGCTTTGGCCTAGTCCTCGAGGCCGGACGCCGCAGACAAGGCCGAATCCGCAGCCTCGCCTAAAAACTCCTGCCCGCAGCTCTTCAGGACACGTGAATCGAGTTTTTTTTAATAAAATCGCAGATTTTTTTTTGGAAAATCTCCCAGCCCTAGTGACAGGTACTCTTTTTTTGAAAAAATTGGGGTCTATTAGACCCTAGATCTCTCCTCTGCCCTCAAAGCATCTGACCACACCAAGATCGGTGTGATAAAATGCTTTCCCAATTTCCCAATGGCGCTTTTTATGTTCGGCGAAATCTAATGCCGCGTACACACGAGCGGACTTTACGGTGGACTTTGCCCGGCGGACTGGATTTCGTCGGACAATTCGATGTGTGTGGGCTCCAGCGGACTTTGTTTTCTCAAAAGTTGGATGGACTTAGATTTGAAACTTGTTTAAAATTTATCCATTGAAATCGAGTCCGGTCGAAAAGTCCGCCGTCTGTATGCTAGTTCGACGGACAAAAAGCCACGCTAGGGCAGCTATTGGCTACTGGCTATGAACTTCCTTGTTTTAGTCCGGTCGTACGTCATCACGTACGAATTCGACGGACTTTGGTGGATTGTGTGTAGGCAAGTCCGTTCATTCAGAAAGTCCGTCGGAAAGTACGTCGAAAAGTCCGCCGGGCAAAGTCCGCCGTAAAGTCCGCTCGTGTGTATGCGGCATTAGTCATGAAATGCTCGTAGCTTCCGGTTTCTTAGGCCATAGAGATGATTGGAGCCATTCTGGTCTCTGGTCAGCTCTATGGTCAGCTGGTCGAATCACCGGCTGCTTGTCAGGTTCCCTGTTGGGACAGGAGAGCCAGAGAAAACCATGGAAGACGGTGGGGGTGGGAGTTCCCTCCCACTGTTTGTAAAAGCAGTCTAGAGGCTAATTAGCCGCTAGGATTGCTTTTACATGAAAGCCGACCGCTGGCTGAAAAGAATGCTACCAAGATGATACCTAAACCCGCAGGCATCATTCTGGTATAACCACTCAAAGTCCAGCAACATACCAGTACGTTGCTGGTCCTTGTTGGGCATATATTGTAATCTTTTTTTTTTATGCAGCCTGTGGGCTGAACGAAAAAAAGAGATTGATCAGTGGGTATGCCCACCATAAGAATACCGCCCTTCATCCAACCACTTCTAATGATGGGCATACATGCGCCATTATGTTTTTAACTGTGGTGGTGAAATCACCTCCTACAGCGCTGGAGTCACGGCTTTATGTATCGTGGGAGCAAAAGCTGATCCCTGAATGGTTACGCTCCATAGAGGACATATACAATATGTAGGAAACGGTGGCCATTGCTAGAGAATCCTCGTAAAATGTCCATAAACTGTGGTCTCCTTGGCTGGTATTCCGATCCTCTGATTATTATTTACAACTAGATACAGGGTGAAAGCTTGCTGCTCTACTGACTATTTTTTCTATCCAAATGCTGATGGTTGAGTCATTGACCGAATACCCCCTCTATTAATTGTTCTATGTTCCATTTATCCATGTTGAGCCCTACAGTGGCTCTGCCTGACCACTCTGTCCTTAGACACTCTCACCAAGAATCCTGACCGATTGTTTTCTCTTACTGTTCCACTTTATTTAATTTCACTGTCTTGTTTTTATATTTTATATGCAATATTTTTTTTTTGCTAAGAGTTTATACCTTTTAAAATCCCTGTGTTTGCCATAAGGTCGATGTCTTGGTCCACTGTGGACCTACGGTACTTGTAATTGCCACCTATATTTTGTACATTATTATTTTTGCGTATCTTTTTGATTTTGTAATTCTCTTTCTCTTTAATAAAAACTTTTATTGCAAAAAATATATATACAATATAGGCTGCTTTAGGTTTTTTGCTCCTACTAAACTGAGTTTCTTAATAAATTATAATAAAATAAACGAATATGGAATTTAATAAATAATGGTAAATATAATTTAGAGATATATATATATATATTTTATATACTCTTTAATAATGTAGAGGTAGCTCTTGGGATTAATGTCAGCAGTAAAGCAAATCTGCAGTTATTTTAGCCATTTTCATATATCTCTATATCTTTTATATATTTTTTATACACTTGTGTTATCTTTTTTGGCAGGCTGACATTCACCTGGATATAGGCTCCTCAATAGAGGCTGTTTTCTTTTATCCTCTGAGCTTTCTTTTCTGCTTTATCTTGTTATCTTCTTTTTTTTTTCCGGTGTCAGAAACCATGAAATCAGACCGAGACAGAAGTACAGTTAAATCACACTTGTTTAACCACTTCAGCCCCGGAAGAATTTACCCCCTTCCTGACCAGAGCACTTTTTACAATTTGGCACTGCGTCGCTTTAACTGGTAATTGCGCGGTCATGCAATGCTGTACCCAAACGAAATTTGCGTCCTTTTCTTCCCACAAATAAAGATTTCTTTTGATGGTATTTGATTGCCTCTGCGATTTTTATTTTTTGCGATATAAATGGAAAAAGACCGAAAATTTTGAAAAAAATGATATTTTCTACATTTTGTTATAACATTTTTTTTAATAAACTCAATTTTAGTCATACATTTAGGCCAAAATTTATTCGGCCACATGTCTTTGGTAAACAAAAATGTCAATAAGCGTATATTTATTGGTTTGCGCAAAAGTTATAGTGTCTACAAACTAGGGTACATTTCCTGGAATTTACACAGCTTTTAGTTTATGACTTTTAGTTCATTTCTTGAGGTGCAGGGCAGTACAACCCCCCCCCCCCCCCAAATGACCCCATTTTGGAAAGTAGACACCCAAGGAAATTGCTGAGAGGCATGTTGAGCCCATTGAATATTTTATTTTTTTGTCACAAGTGATTGAAAAATGACAAAAAATAAATTAAAAAATACACAAAATTGTCACTAAATGATATATTGCTCAAACATGCCATGGGAATATGTGGAATTACACCCCAAAATACATTCTGCTGCTTCTCCTGAGTATGGGGATACCACATGTGTGGGACTTTTTTGGAGCCTAGCCGCGTACAGGACCCCGAAAAACCAAGCACCGCCTTCAGGCTTTCTAAGGGAGTAAAATGGTGATTTCACTTCCTCACTACATATCACAGTTTCTGAGGCCATGAAATGCCCAGATGGCACAAAACCCCCAAAATGACCCCATTTTGGAAAGTAGACACCCCAAGGTATCTGCTGAGAGGTATGGTGAGTATTTTGCAGATCTCACTTTTTGTCACAAAGTTTTGAAAATTGAAAAAAGAAAAAAAAATACATTTTTCTTTTTCTTTCTTCAATAAATGAGATCTGCAAAATACTCACCATGCCTCTTACCAAATACCTTGGGGTGTCTACTTTCCAAAATGGGGTCATTTTGGGGGGGGGTTGTGCTATCTGGACATTTCAGGACCTCCGCAACTGTGATAGGTAGTGAGGAGCAAAATCACAATTTTACGCCTTTAGAAAGCCTGAAGGCGGTGATTGGTTTTCGGGGTCCTGTACGCGGCTAGGCTCCCAAAAAGTCTCACACATGTGGTATTCCCGTATTCAGGAGAAGCAGCAGAATGTATTTTGGGGTGTAAATCCACATATAACCATGGCATGTTTGAACAATATATCATTTAGTGACAACTTTGTGTACAAAAAAAAAAAAAAAAGAAATTTTAATTTTCCCGAAACTTGTGGCAAAATATAAAATATTCCATGGACTCAACATGCCTATCAGTGAAGGGGAAAGATAATATTTATTTCAATTAAGATCAAGAGGGGCAGTGGAGTGACGAGTTTAAAAATAAAACAAAATGTAATATGCAAAGTAAATGTATTAGGTATATGCCTATGTGAAGAGATTGGGGGGTATCCCCCCCCCCTTCTTTTCCTTTTTTTTTGTAGTCCTATGGAAGGGATAAGGTTATATAGATCCACTCACCAGGGAGGGGAATTAAAGGTAAAAATGCCCAGGGATGAGGGAGGTAATTAGTACTGTGGGAAATGGGGATCATTTTATGGTCAATAGGTCGGCCCCGATTTAAGGGATTAGTTAATCTGCTAATAGCAGGGGGGGGGGGGGGGGGGGGGGGGCCTGGGCACAAGGTGTGTTTATTTGCACAGCCCCCCCCCCCCCCCCCCCCCCGATTAATTGACATACTCCAGGGTGGAGTATTTACTTATGGAAGAGGGTTTTTTTTTTCTTTTTATGGTGTTTATGGTGTTTTTTTTTCATTATGTTTTATTTGTTATTTGGTTACTAGCATCAGTAGCAAGAGTAATAAGGGACAGAAGTGTCATGGGGACGGTACCATGGGATTGGTTTTGGAAGTTTTGGTGGATATCTTAGGAAATGGCTGCTGTATTAAAAATGATATCATATAATGTAAGGGGGTTGCGCTCACCACATAAAAGGGGGCGCCTCTGGTTGGAACTGCGTCATCACGCAGCAGCCGTGGTTTTCTTACGAGAGACACATTTTAATGGAAGGCTCCATACCCAGCTTGCCTTAATACACAATTAATCAATGGTACCATGCCGTGTCACCTATTGCAAGAGCAAGGGAGGGTTACAATCGCTTTTAGGAAATCGTGCCCATGCAAAATGGAGTCTGCAGATTGACCCAGAGGGACGTTTTCTATTTGTGAAAGGTACACTGCATGGTGTACGCTATACGTTCGCATCGATTTATGCACCTAATGATGGGACAGTTAATTGTCTTGCTAAGACTTTAAGGATATTGGAAAAATTTAGAGAAGGATGTTTGATTTTGGGTGGGGATTTTAATCTTACACTAGATCCAAGTATGGATACATCAACAGGTAGAACTGTGCTGTCCTTTAGAGCTCTAAAACATGTTAAGCAACTTTTGCGTTCTCAACATCTTGTAGATAGTTGGCGGGTAGCGCCCACAGGAATTAAAGATTATAGTTATTACTCTAAAACACATGGTATGTATTCGCGCCTGGATTTATTTCTGGTGGATCAATTTTATTTGGAGAATGTCCTGACCTGAACAATTGAATCCATAACCATTTCAGACCACGCCCCTATAACTTTGACCCTTTATCCAATTCAAGTAGGTCATACAGAGCGAACTTGGCGACTGAATGGGTCATTATTAGATAAAAAAATATAGTGGAGGAACTATTCCTTAAAATAAAAGCATACTTTGAAATAAACGAGCCAGGGTGTCAGAACAAGCTGTGTGGGAAGCACACAAAACAGTCATCAGAGGGGAATTGATAGCATATGGTTCATATATTGACCTACCAGGCCAATTCTGACATTTCTCTCCTATATGTAAAAATCATCATTTGTTTGCTAGAAAATTACATAGAACCCCCAAACATTATATATGTTTTTTTTTAGAAAAGACCCTAGAGAATACAATGGCGGTTGTTGCAACTTTTTATCTCACACGGTATTTGCGCAGGAATTTTTCGAACGCGTTTTTTTTGGGGAAAAAAACTGTTTTGTGTTTTAAAAAAAAACAAAACAGTAAAGTTAGCCCAATGTTTTTGCATATTGTGAAAGATGAAGTTGCACCAAGTAAATAGATACCTAACATGTCACGCTTCAAAATTGCACACACTCGTGGAATGGCGCCAATGTTCGGTGCTTAAAAATCCCCATAGGCGACGCTTGAAATTTTTTTTACTGGTTACATGTTTTGAGTTACAGAGGGGGTCTAGGGACAAAATGATTGCTCTCGCTCCAACGTTCGCGGCGATACTTCACATGTGTGGTTTGAACACCGTTTTCATATGTGGACGGGACTTACGTATGCGTTCGCTTCTGCGTGTGAGCACACTGGGACAGCAGCGCTTTAAAAAAATTTTTTTTTTTTTATATTGTTAATTATAATTTCTTTTTTTTATTTTGACACTTTTTTTGAAAAAAAAAAATTTGATCACTTTTATTCCTATTACAAGGAATGTAAACATCCCTTGTAATAGGAATATGACATGACAGGTCCTCTTAATAGTGAGATATGGGGTCAATAAGACCCCACATCTCACCACTAGGCTGGGAAGCCTGAAATAAAAAAATAAAAAAATAAAACGATCACCGCTTCCCAGCCAAAGCGGCGCCGTTTTTTGGAATGGAGAGGGCGGGCGTGACGTCATAACATCGCGCCCGGCCTCCGGCGATCATAGACACTCCGGTGACCATCTGGTCCGCCGGAAATCTCTATGATCTACATCCGGCGCTGGCGGATCCGTTCTCCGCCTCACCGATCGTAACGGTGAGTCGGAACAAGCACCGGAGGGCGTCGGGAGGGGGGGGGGGAATGTCCCCTCTCGCCTCCCGTAAGAACGATCAAGCGGCGGAACGGCCGCTATGATCATTCCTATGGTGTAGAGATTCGCCGGCTGAAACCGGCAATATCTGAATGATGTCTGTAACTACAGGCATCATTCAGATATACCCGCTCAAAGTCCACGATGTCATATGACGTGGGCGGGCGGGAAGTGGTTAAAAAAGAAAGGAAGAAAGAAATAAAGGATTTATTGGAGAAAATCAGTGTGATAGAGACGAAACATAAAAAAAACTCTTGTCCCCGCAGACATTCTGCAATTAGAGAACTTGCGATTAGAGCTTTCACAATGCCTGGAGTTAAAAATAAAATCAGGTATTTTGCAAACAGGTCTTATGAACAGGGGAATAAGTGTGGGTGGTTATTGGCCAAACAACTTAAAGAAAACAACAGGAATCCAGACATGTTCATAACCTACTAGCGCAGGGTAAAAAGATAGTTGAAACTCAAGCTATAGCGACAGAATTCTGTAGATTTTATGAGGCACTATATAATATTCCAATGACGGACACACCGCAATCAGGGGACAAAGAGAGACAACACAGGGACGACATACGGGACTACATCAAAGACGCATCAATGCCCACATTATCTAATACAATCATAGAAGAAATAGAAACGCCCAATTACGGTAGAGGAGCTGAGTGGAGTGATAGCAGCCTTGCCACTAGGAAAGAGCCCAGGGCCAGATGGCCTGACAAATTTATATTATAAAAAATTTCTTTCAGTATTAGTAGTACCATTATGTAATTACTTATGTAATTAACTCAATTAACGCAACCAATCCATTACCTCCAGAAGCCCTATTGGCCTATATAACGGTACTTCCAAAAGGGCGGAAAGACCCCCAACATTGTGCCAATTACAGGCCTATCTCTTCACTCAACTCCGATACTAAACTGTTAGCGAAGATCTTGGCCCTTGGGCTTCAAGAGCATATGGGTGAACTAGTTCATCCAGACCAGACAGGATTTATGAAGGGATGTGAGGCGAGGGATAATACTATCCGAGCGCTTCACGTTCTTCATTGGATGCAACATGGCCCTGATAGAGCTCCAAGGATCATACTGTCAATGGATGCCGAAAAGGCATTTGATAGGGTGAGTTGGGGCTTTATGATAGAAGTATTGAGGGGGGTGGGTCTGGGGGAACGTATGATGGGATGGATAATGTCCTTGTATACGGAGCCAAGAGCAAGGGTTAAGGTGAACGGCACACTATCAGAATATTTTAATATACGAAACGGTACGAGGCAGGGGGTGCCCATTATCCCCATTAATATCTGCTATGATACTGGAGCCCTTCCTTCGTAAGATTAGAAGAAATAGAGAGATATTAGGGACGTGTATTGGATCTGATGAACATAAAGTATCAGCTTATGCAGATGATCTCCTCTTCTATCTCTCCGCCCCACAGACATCTCTGCCAGCACTCATGTCGGAAGTGCAAAGATTCGGTGATCTATCTAATTTTAAAATCAACTTTGAAAAATCTGCTCTCCTACCTAGTCCTGTTCCTTCAGTATTGGCAAGGTCACTGCAACATATATACCCATTTATTTGGAATAGAGACTCCTTGGTTTACTTGGGGGTACAGATTAGCGCAGATCAGAAACTGTTATAGGGCGTACACACGGTCGGACTTTGTTCGGACATTCCGACAACAAAATCCTAGTATTTTTTCCGATGGATGTTGGCTCAAACTTGTTTTGTCTACACACGGTCGCACAAAGTTGTCGGAAAATCCGATCGTTCTAAACGCGGTGACGTAAAACACGTACGTCGGGACTATAAACGGGGCAGTGGCCAATAGCTTTCATCTCTTTATTTATTCTGAGCATGCGTGGCACTTTGTCCGTCGGATTTGTGTACACACGATCGGAATTTCCGACAACTGATTTTGTTGTCGGAAAATTTTATCTCCTGCTCTCCAACTTTGTGTGTCGGAAAATCCGATGGAAAATGTCCGATGGAGCCCACACAGGGTCGGAATTTCCGACAACACGCTCCGATCGGACATTTTCCATCGGAAAATCCGACCGTGTGTACGGGGCATTATACGATCTTAATTATGGCTCCCTACTGACAGGGATAATAGGAGGCATGAAGAAGTGGAAGGGCCAGTATCTAACCTGGTTTGGGCGAGTAAGCGCTATAGAAATGAATATATTACCCAGAATAATTTATATACTACATACGGTACCGATGAAATTACCAGAGACCCTCTTTAGACAAATACGAAAGCCGTTTGTGGCCTTCGTGTGGGATGATAGAAGACCAAGATTGGCCTATGACATCCTGCGTAGGAGTAAAGCAGAAGGGGGTTTGGGACTACCAGATATCGCATTGTATTATAAGGCCATGGCTTTAGTTCGAATTCTGAACTGGTGCCACGACTCTCAGGATAAATGATGGGTTCGATTAGAAAAGATAATGGCAGGGAGGAATCTGGCAGGGGCCCCTTGGATTCCAAGTTCATCAAGGGGGCTGTCACAGTGGACATCACCATTGACTCGGATAAATTGAATAAGATGGGTAAATATGCCCCTCAGATGTCCCCTCTGGCTCCACTGGAGGGATTGCTTTGGTTCCCACCGGGGGGAGGAGATGGGTTATCTGGGGGCATGGGGCCAGGATGGAGAAACCACGTGTGGCAGGTTTGCCCCATGTAGAGTCCTGTTAACCTTAACGGAACTGGTGTCAAGCTTAGGGAATATACCTTTAGCGGAATGGAAATACCATCAATTGGTGAGTTTTTTAAAATAAAATAAAGCTTTTATTAAGATCTCTAAATTCACTCACTATATTTGAAAAGCCTCTAGGACTTTTCCAGAGCCTCTCCTAACCTTTGGAACTCCCTACCCCAATCTGTCCGATTATCTCCAACTCTGGTTGCTTTTAGACTGTCGGACGCTAGACATTTGCTGTCACAAATGTATAGAGTGATTCTTAGTGGGCAGGATGGGACGGTTCCCTATTTTGTCAGAGAATGGGAAAGGGAATTGGATCAGATATTGACAAATACACAAATTGAAATAATGGCCTCTTACACAATTTGATAATCATTCGATGATCACACTTTTTTTTTTTCACGGGGGATAAAGAGAAGGGGGCTATTATTAACCCCCTACTCCATCTAGTTATTAAAAGAATTAGTGTGGTTGATAAGGGTATTTTTACTTTCACTGGGTTTTTTCTTTCTTGGGTTTTTTTTCTAGGGTCACTAGGGTTAGTGAGGAAGTGGTTATTATTAACCCCTTATATTTATTTTTTATTTTTGGGGTAAACAAAGTGGGGATAAGGGCACTTACACAGGGGGTATGGGAGGAAGAAGGGCAACGCTGGTAAGAGCAGGATGTAATTAGTGGACTTTTGATCAACAACGAGGGAACGAAGGGTAAGGGAGGAGAGAGTTGAGGAACTTTTCCCCCTTTTTTTTTTTATTGGTGAAGGGTTATTTATGTAAGATTGTGGAATGAATGTAATGTAATTGTATAGTCTTTATCTATGGTTTTGTGGAATATAAAGCTGTATAATGATGAATGGATAAGTTGTATTTATAAAAGGAAAATAAAAAAATTTTGATTATAAAAAAAAAAAAAAAAACATGCCTATCAGCAAATAGCTTGGGGTGTCTACTTTCCAAAATGGGGTCATTTGGGGGGGTTTTGAACTGTCCTGGCATTTTATGCACAACATTTAGAAGCTTATGTCACACATCACCCACTCTTCTAACCACTTGAAGACAAAGCCCTTTCTGACACTTTTTGTTCACATAAAAAAATATATATTTTTTTGCAAGAAAATTACTTTGAACCCCCAAACAGATTAAAATGTTGGGTGTAGCATTTTTTTTCCCACACAGTATTTGCGCAGCGATTTTTCAAACGCAATTTTTTTTTTGGAAATAAACACACATTTTTTCATTTTAATGCACTAAAACACATTATATTGCCCAAATGTTTGATGCAATAAAAAAGATGATCTTAGGCCGAGTACATGGATATCAAACACGACATGCTTTAAAATTGCGCACGTGCAAAAACGTGCAGCGGCGACATACATTTTTAAAAGCCTTTACAGGTTACCACTTTAGATTTACAGAGGTCTACTGCTAAAATTACTGCCCTCGATCTGACCTTCGTGGTGATACCTCACATGCATGGTGCAATATATGACACCAGACCGACGCTTGCGTTCGCCTTTGCGCAAGAGCAGGGGGGGACAGGGGTGCTTTTTTTTTAATTATTTATTTTGCTTTTTTATTTTATTTTTAAACTGTTCCTTTTATTTTTAATTTTATTTTATCATTTTTATTGTTATCTCAGGGAATGTAAATATCCCCTATGATAGCAATAGGTAGTGACAGGTACTCTTTTTTTGAAAAAAATGGGGTCTATTAGACCCTAGATCTCTCCTCTGCCGTCAAAGCATCTGACCACACCAAGATCGGTGTGATAAAATGCTTTCCCAATGGCGCTGTTTACATCCGGCGAAATCTAAGCCTTGAAATGCTGGTAGCTTCCGGTTTCTTAGGCCATAGAGATGATTGGAGCCATTCTGGTCTCTGATCAGCTCTATGGTCAGCTGGCGGAACCACCGGCTGCATTCTCGGGTTCCCTGTTGGGACAGGAGAGCCAGAGAAAACCATGGAAGACGGTGGGGGGGGGGGGGGGAAACGTTCCCTCCCACTGCTTATAAAAGCAGTCTAGAGGCTAATTAGCTGCTAGGATTGCTTTTAAAATGAAAGCTGACCGCTGGCTGAAAAAAACGATACCAAGATGATGCCTAAACCTGCAGGCATCATTCCAGTATAACCACTCAAAGTCCAGCAACATACCAGTACGTTGCTGGTCCTTGTTGGGCATATATTGTAATGTTCTTTTTTTTTCATGCAGCCTGTAAGCTGAACGAAAAAAGAACCTAACAGATTCCTCCATTCACATCGATCGATGTGGATGAAGAAATCTCTGCCAAGAAAAGTGAATAAAAATATATGCCGAAGCATAGGGGCGATCCACCCCTATGTCCACCCCTGCCCCTATGCTTTGGCAAATATGCGCTTTTTTAACTCACCTCCTACAGAGCTGAAGTCACTGATTTACGTATTGTGAGCGCAAACCCTGTTGCTGTCAAAATAAATAAAACAGTGCTGCAGCTGAGTGGCATACCTGCAAAGCAAACAGCGGTTAACAATAAAATAAGGTATGAATAAAACATTAGCTCAATAAAACTTTTAAAAAATGTTTTATTGCAATCTGTGTACCTGCAAAGCAAACAACGGTTAACAATAAAACAAAGTGTCCATAAAACATAAGCTCAATAAAACTTTAAAAAAAGTTTATTGCAATCTGTGTAAAAAATACATGGCGCAGCATAGGGGCTATCCACCCTCTGTCCACCCCAGCCCCTATGCTTCGCCATATATGCTCTTTTTTTTTTTTAACTGTGGTGGTGAAGTCACCTCCTACAGCGCTGAAGTCACTGATTAAGTATTGTGAGTGCAAACCCCGTTACTGTCAAAATAAACAACTCAGTGCTGCAGCTGAAAGGCGTACCTGCAAAGCAGACAATGGTTAAATATAAAACACAATAACAGTACAGTAAAACAGTAGAATGGCTGCAAAGCAAACAGTGGTTAATAATAAAACACAGTACCGATAAAACATTACAGTATAGCATAAAATACAGTAAACAGTAACAACAACTATTTTTATTTATTTTTTTATGGTTTTTTTTGTGTTTTTTACACTTTTATTGTAACTCTAAACATTCCAGGTTAGTGTCTCTCAAAATGCGTTAGCTATCTAACATCTTTCGAGACCCTGTGTGAACGTGTGCCTAGACTGTGCCGTGCTGTACCCTATACCAATACTCCACTAGTGTGTGGTAGTGATGAAAACAGTCCCCGATGCAGAGACCGAGTTCACCAGGACAGGAGGGACAAAAAAAGTGGGTGTTATGCCTGTATCCGCGCTAGCTACAGACACGGCATCTTTTTTAGGGTGCTGTTTGGTTAGGGGTGTCATGATTACGCACGCCCACGGCGACTAGCTAACCGCGACGTGCGTTCGTGACTGGGGTATATGAGGAACTAAGTGAATAAGGGGGGACTTATACTGAGCATGTAAGACTGGCTGTGGTACTTTCACAGCCCCCACTAGAGGGAGACTCCACTCCAATCCAGCTAGCTGACCACACACAGGCAGATACGAATCTTACATACAATCTGGTGCACTCTAAGGGTTGGGGAGCATCTAGCAATTAGCACACGCTTCTAGGGTTGCTCCAGCTATCCTGCAAGCTTGAACCCCGGTGTTAATCACTCTTCCCACTGTCCCCACACGCACACAATAAACGATAGCCTGCCACCACCCAACAGTTTGTCCGCGGACTGGTCTGCTGAGCCACCACATACAACAACCTCTCCAGAGATATGAGCCCTAGCTGAGTACACAGAAGTCACTTATTCATTTTATCATTTAATATCCCGAAAGTGGGCAGTGCATAAAAGATATACCAAGAAAAAGAAGTTAACAAAATGATAGTTACCAAAAAATTACAGAAAGATACACAATTTGGCAATTTGCTATGAAAATAAAAGGGGATAAAAACAGAAATAAACTTTACCAAAGTCTATCTGTTAGTAGAAGCATACTGGAACATGTGGGAACTCCCCAGTTTCGAACTGGCTTCGTGGAAGAACGATGTCCATATCTCAGGCTACCCAATTTATTGAAATATGGATGTGGGCTGGACTTTAGTCCTTGGCCAATCAACCCTGGGGGAGTGTTCCTGTCTCAGCCCTCAGGATGTTTTGTATTCTGAAATTACCAGAGTCGAATTGGCCCAGAACGGCGCTGATTGCTGGCTCATGGATAGGATTTCCGATACCAGCGCATCCGTCCGATCACGACAGTACCAATCACTGCCTGCCTGCCGCAATCAGGCGCCATATAACGGTTTTGTGTGGTTCTCTAGGATTCCACACATGATAAAAAAAACAGAGTTACATCTACACATAACCTATCGTGTGTATTAATATTATTATAATAATTATAATATAATATGAATTATTTTCATCTCTCTGCCGCTAATATTTTAGCTATTATGAGAGACAAAATAGGTTCCATAGATCTGTTAATATTAATCAAAGTTTGCAGACCGGCCGGGGCCTTGCGAATGCCCCCTGCGGATCACGTTGTACACGTTGCAACCAATTACTCCGGAACCTGGGAACAGTGATTCCACAGTTTTACATATATGACCAACACCTAATCCCTACCTACAGGACACATTGAAGTCTGACTACAGACCTCATATCAGCACCCCACCCCACGGCTGACCATCTCCCTCCAGGTTCCCCATCCCTTCCTTTTCCTCCCCCCTCCCCTCTCCCTTCCCCCTGTCCACCTCCCCTCTCCCCTCCGCCCCCCCCCCCACCACCCTATACCCCCCATTCTGAGCCGCCCCTCCCCCGGGGGAATTAATGCCTGCACCACAAACCGTATTCAGCAATTGCTGCCTAAATTCCTTCCAGGTGGTTTGTGCAGACATCAATAGCCAAGACGTCCGGACGCATTTGTCTTGTTCTTGTCTACCTATACATGTTTTATGTTTCCCTAGTCTGTGTATGGTTTGTACTTGATCAAAACAGTTTGATTAATTTTATGAGGGCAGTATCATTATACTCTTTTTGATCATGCTTGTGCACATATCTTCATGTATATCTATTTTGTACCAATAAATACGCATTTTATATTTACTACATACTGAGTGTGCCCTTCCACTGAGCCCCGCTTTTCTTTTTGGTCCCCCCCTGTTTGGGACAACTTGTTGCATTGTTTATGGGGGTTGGAAGGCAACCATAGGGTCATGGTACCGAATCTGTCTACATGACTAAACAAGCCTCACTATACCCCATTTTGTTGCATGTTTGATATTGGGATCACTGGTGATCCATTCTAGAGGCATTTTCTGATATCTGCAGCATCTTCGATAACTGCCCATTGTGTTCTATGTGATTCCTTGTTTGATTTGCTTGCTGTCTTGCGTGATAGAGTATGGCCTTTATGATCGGGGAAGACATCGATCTTGAGATTAGTCAGGCTTTCAGGACGGACACGGTGACCACTCCCACACAGGAGGAAGAGGTAAAAACTCGGTTCAAGGAATATAAAAAATTGATTATTAAACATCTAAACAGAAAGTGGGACGTGTCCTTCCTGGAAACCTACATTATTAACAGGATAGTACCGAGAGGACTTAGAGACAAAGTTATACCCGCAGAGCATCTCCACAGCCCCAGATTTTTGGAAAAGTGGAAGGAGCTCTGTGTGGATCACGGGATATCTGTTATGAAATTAATAGTGGAGGAAGAAAAAATACAACTAGAGGAATTGGTGAAAGCAATAACAGAAAGCTCCCAAGGACTAGAACACTATAAAGAACTAGAGGAATTCCAGAAACTTAACGAGACCCTTAAAAAAGGAGGTAGAAAAGACGCAGTCTGCTTTGAAAGCAACAAAACAATCTAAGTTCAGGCGGGATCTGACAGACTGGGAGAAGGGAGACATTTTTGACCTAACCCCACGACGAAGTAGAAGCAACTCTAGAAGAAGGAATAAGAGATCATTATCGAGGGGCAGAAAATCCCTGAGCGATACAGAAGAAGAAAGCGTGACTAAAACGGTAACTTTTTTAGAGAGGGAGGGGGCAGAGGGCATAGACAAGGGAAAAAACCCAGACGCGAACCCAAATCCATACAAACAACTAGCCCCCGAACCGCAGAGACAGACGTCCAGGGGGGGAGCCCGCACCAGAAGTCAACGGAAATAATCAATATTTTTATGGATGAAGAGAATAGGAATGACATGAAAATTATTAATCTCTCTAAATTTCAACTAAATAAGAGACACATTGATCTTCTCCAAAAAGGGATGTCTTTTTCGCCCACTAACCAAATGGACGAATTTACAGTATTTAAAGACATCACCCTCTTTATACGTAAAGTCTTCCTGCGCTTCATCCATACTAGCAACCAGGGGTCAGTAACAGGCAACAACACAGCTGAGAATCAAGATGAGGATGTATTGGCTATCCTCAGTTCCCTCTTGGAGGAAAATGAGAGAGAGGAAGCTGGGGACACCCCCTACAAGAGACAGGCCAGACTCAATATTAAATCTATCAAGATGCCCCCACTCAACAAAAATAGATGGCTTAGTCTATTTTTGGATATGATACACGCAGATCTCTCCAAGATAGACTGGGGCATAAAAAGTGAAGACAATCTCTCCCCGGAGGAACGTAGGGCCATTCGCGAACTGACGGTAGCCCCACAGCTGGTTATAAAAAGGAGTGACAAGGGAGGGAATGTGGTACTCCTGGATGAGAAAGATTATGAAAAAGAGGTTTTTCGCCTATTGGGCGATGATAAAACCTATAAAAAACTCCCCAGGGACCCCTTTCCCAACCTAGTCACCAGCCTTAATAGCAAATTAAAATTAGCAGCAGAAGCGGGTCTACTGGCGAAACGGGAACTAAAATTACCTTACCATCCAAGAATACAATGTACCAATATTCTATATCATCCCTAAGGTACATAAATCACTCGAAAACCCCCCGGGGAGACCCATTGTCTCAGCAATAAAGGGTCCCCTCGAGAGGATTGGAAAGTATCTGGACAGCCTGTTGAAAGAGATGGTCATGGACCTTAAATCATATGTGAAGGACACAGGAGATGTCCTGAGACATATTTCCCAGATCAACACTCAGGGGGAACTCCTTCTGGTGGGGATCGACGTGGAATCCTTGTACACGTCGATCCCCCACAGATGGGGTAAGAGCAGTCGAAACCTTCCTTGATAAACATTTCCCCAAATGTGGCCCACAAAATGAATTCTTAGTGGACTTGCTAACTTTCGCCCTCAAAAACAACTTTTTCCAATTCCTCTCTAATTTTTATCAGCAAATTAATGGCACCTCTATGGGTGCACCCTGGGCCCCAGCATATGCCTGTCTCCACCTGGGGCTGTGGGAGGAGGATGAGGTATACACCTCGCCGATGTACCTGAGCCACGTACACACGTGGCTCAGGTACATCGACGACGTGTCTGTCATCTGGAAGGGTGACCAGGACACTCTGGCACAATTCATCACCCATCTCAATTCCAATGATCGGAACATCAAACTGACATATACGTGGGACCGAGAAAGGATTTCTTTTCTGGACCTATTTATCAGTGGAAGGGACTCCTCCCTGGTGACCCAGACATTCCGCAAGGAGACCTCTGCGAACACACTTCTAAGAGCAGATAGCCACCACCCGCAGTGGCTCAAGGACAGTATTCCCGTGGGCCAATTCCTTCGTATTAAGCGAAACTGCTCCAATAAGGAAGATTATAGACGCGAAAGCAATGAGCTATATAAACGCTTCCGGGAACGCGGATACTCTCATAAACAACTTAGGAGGGCCAAACGCAAAGCAGCAGGACGGGACCGCCCTGCTCTTCTAGATAGAAAGCCATCAGAAAACCTACGTTGTGCCCCCCCCCCCCCCCTCCCAGCGCCCCAGACCCAGTGAGAATCATCACTGAATTTGGGTCTCAATGGGACACTGTCAAAACTATCCTGGAAAAACATTGGGACATACTCACTAACACTCCTGGTATAGCCCAAATAGTGGGTCCCACTCCCAAAATGGTAGCCAGAAGGGCCAAAAATCTTGGTGATTCCCTAATTCACTCTGAACACTTTAGAAATACCAATAGCTCGTGGCTATCTTGCTTCCCCAGGAGCAAGGGAATGTTCCCGTGTGGTCACTGTCAGGTCTGTCCCTATGTACATAGGACAACAACCTTCAGCGACTCCCGAAATAAAAATAATTTTGAGATCAAAAGCCTCATTAATTGCGCCACCACCAGGGTCATATATATGTTAACATGCCCGTGCAAAAAGATATATATCGGCAAGACTAAGCGTCAATTTAGAATTCGGTTAGGAGAGCATATGAGGGAGATCCTGGAAAAGAACCCGGAGAAACCGGTAGCCAGACACTTTGCCCAATATCATCAGGGCAAACTGTCTGGCATGCAAGTAAAGGGAATCTATGCCCTCAACCTGTCCCCCCGAAGAGGGGACTTTGACCAGATTTTACAACAGAAAGAAAAACGATGGATCTTCTGCCTAAACTCTCTGGTTCCTTTGGGGTTAAACACAGAATTAAACTTTCAGCCATTTCTGGCAACCTAAACAAACTAGAAGACGCTATATCATGTGCGAGTTTTTTTTTTTTTTTTCTTTTCCTCCCTCCCCTTCCCCCCCCCGCTTTTCCATTTGCATATTGATATACCTTCATATATGAATCTGATTCTTCCACCAGCTTTTTCCATCAAATTAACAGGGTATATGTATTATGTACACTCCCTAAATAGTGGTCAGACATATGACATGGTGGACTGACTGAAATGTAAATGTCCTAATCCTTGTCTAGATGTTTGGACTGATGTAAAATGGACAGCATAATAACAAAAAGCTTTCTGCATGATGGTCTATATTGTACCACACTTTCCGTATATATCTTTGTTTCTAAGCTTCCCCGCTTAATATAACACGGAAGGAACTTTCTGTGATTATGACTGGATATGGTCTCTACACAAGCAAGGCGGCAGACAAACAAAGAAGGATGATCTGGACAACACACAGACGAAAAGACTCTCCTTCATTTAAATCTATTAGGTGGGCGTGCACGAGGGAGGGACGTGAATAAGAAGGAGCCCGTGCACGTCAACCATACGTCCAGATGAAGCTACGCACATTTGTCCTGTGAAACGCGTCGACGTCACCGCGCCCGGACGTCACGCCCGCTGTCATCCCCCGTTGGGGCTAGCCGGCTCACACATCGAGGGAGTATCCCGCTCCAGAGTCCGGAGCAGCCGTGTAGAGGTCGATAGGTGCCCCTGTATGAACGGTCACAGCCATATAACAGCGGCACATCAGAAATACATTGCGAATCACTGATAACTACCCAGGTCAGGGTACGGAAGTGTACATGGTGACGGGAGGTCTGTTTACAATATTGGAGCCACTACCACCCGGAAGTACCTTAGCAGTCCTGAACGGGACCCGGAAGCGGTAATGTACCTGGCAACCTCCTTGTTTCTTTACCTATATCTGTCACCAACGGACTTTACTACAGCATTTCTTGCATAGAGTCTACCCACACTGGAGAACTGTACACGTTGCAACCAATTACTCCGGAACCTGGGAACAGTGATTCCACAGTTTTACATATATGACCAACACCTAATCCCTACCTACAGGACACATTGAAGTCTGACTACAGACCTCATATCAGCACCCCACCCCACGGCTGACCATCTCCCTCCAGGTTCCCCATCCCTTCCTTTTCCTCCCCCCTCCCCTCTCCCTTCCCCCTGTCCACCTCCCCTCTCCCCTCCGCCCCCCCCCCCCACCACCCTATACCCCCCATTCTGAGCCGCCCCTCCCCCGGGGGAATTGATGCCTGCACCACAAACCGTATTCAGCAATTGCTGCCTAAATTCCTTCCAGGTGGTTTGTGCAGACATCAATAGCCAAGACGTCCGGACGCATTTGTCTTGTTCTTGTCTACCTATACATGTTTTATGTTTCCCTAGTCTGTGTATGGTTTGTACTTGATCAAAACAGTTTTTTGATTAATTTTATGAGGGCAGTATCATTATACTCTTTTTGATCATGCTTGTGCACATATCTTCATGTATATCTATTTTGTACCAATAAATACGCATTTTATATTTACTACATACTGAGTGTGCCCTTCCACTGAGCCCCGCTTTTCTTTTTGGTCCCCCCCCTGTTTGGGACAACTTGTTGCATTGTTTATGGGGGTTGGAAGGCAACCATAGGGTCATGGTACCGAATCTGTCTACATGACTAAACAAGCCTCACTATACCCCATTTTGTTGCCCCTGCGGATCGGTGTAGCCAAGATGACTAGCAGTTTTCTTTGAGGCCTCAGGAAGGTGGCAATCTATGTTTACTCTAGTGGGAACTTTTATTGCCATCTAGGTGTCACTTCAGTCCTAGAACACTGGCTCTGTCCTTTCCAAATGCTAACGAAAGAACATATGTGCATGACTGATATTGAAAACTATATTTTTAATAACCCAGAATTAAACTACATCTACAATTACACTACTTCTACAGATCACATCGCATCTTGTTAAGGTAAAACTATCCTACGCTTACATTTTCGTTACAAGGGGTACCAGGGAAGACGTCTGGAAAATGCCTCTCATGCAGCCGGCTCACTGCATCTTGGTTGGGAAATTGGGCCACAGCACCTTCTGGATACAAAAGGGCTGTGATGGCCTCTTCCTGGAATTTTAGGAAGGATCCACTTCTTCCTGGCGCTTTGTTTAGTACATAGGCGTTGAACAGAGCCCATTGGAAAAGGTATATAGACACAGGCGGCGGACTGACCCATCGGCCACCGCCCGAGGGCCCGGGCCGTTTGGGGCCCGTGGTGAGAGGCTCCGCAATACATGTCTAGCAGCAGCAAGGGATTCAGGAAGCGGCTGTAATACCACTCACAGCGCGCTGCTCCCTGCCGGGTGGGGGGGGGGACTGTGGGAGTTACATGGGGCCTCCTGCAGTCCTGTTGGGGCCCGGGTCCCCTACACCTGTACTGGCTGCCGCGCCGCCCGCTCCTGTGACGGTACTCCAATAAAAAAAAACCAGCGCATCACCCGGTGCCTGTAATACCGCTCACAGCGCGCTGCTCCCTGCCGGCCCCTCCTTTCCTCCCATCCGCCCCCACCCCAGGTGATTGTACTGTACATGACATCACCTGGGACAGACGAGAAGAGGAGGGGCCGGCAGGAAGCAGCGCGCTGTGAGCGGTATTACAGGCACCAGGTGAGGCGCTGTTTTTTTTTATTGGAGTACCGTCGCAGGAGCGGGCGGCGCAACAGCCAGTACAGGTGTAGGGGGCCCGGGCCCCAACAGGACTGCAGGAGGCCCCATGTAACTCCCACAGTCCCCCCCCCCCCCCCCACCCGCAAGGTCTCCTCGTGTGCCCTCCACCCACCCACAGTGTCCCCTTGTGCCTTTTACTGTGGCTGGAGAGCACAGGGGGGACACTGTGCCCTCCCCCCACCCCACAGTGTCCCCCCTGTGCCCTCCAGCCACAGTAAAAGGACACAAGTCCATCTAGTTCAATCAATCAATAAAAATAAATAAATAAATCAAACAATCTCATATACACAATCCTTCACCCACAGTTGATCCAGAGGAAGGCGAAAACCCCCCAGGAAAATATATCCATAGAGGAGATCATCCTGATAGGTGGCGGGGAATTCTGTGTACAGCATAGAAACCCTTTCTTACTTTTAGGAGTATAAATTACTCTATGGCCTTGGAGGACAGGATTAAAGTGCCAGAATTACAGATCCCCCCATCGTTCTGTGTTCGAGCACAGAAGTGAACGCATACGTAAGTTGCCCGCACATATGTAAACGGTATTCGAACCGCACATATGTGGTATCACCACAAACATTGGAGTGAGAGCAATACTTCTAGTGCTAGACCTCCTCTGTAACTCTAAACAGCTTTTGAAAAATCCAAGTATACCACGTCCACAGCCACCCCTCTGTCCAAGGTTTTACTTACCTCCTTATAAAAAGAAACCAGGTTTGTTTACGTCTTTTATGAATCCATTTCACCGCCCTCTCTCTCTCACCCCTCTACCCCCCCTCCCTCTCTCTCACCCCCTCTCTCTCAAACCCTCTACCCCCCCCCCCCCACACCCACTACCTCTCTCTCTCTCATACCCTCTACCCCCCTCTCTCTCTCTCACACCCTCTCTCTCCCCCTCTCTCTCTCTCATACCCTCTACCCTCCTCTCTCTCACACCCTCTACTCCCCCTCTCTCTCACACCCTCTACCCCCCCCCACACCCACTACCCCCCCCCCTTCCTCACACCCACTACCTCTCTCTCATACCCTCTACCCCCCCTTCTCTCTCTCACACCCTCTAACCCCCACTCTCTATCACTCCGTCTAACCCCCTCTCAGAACCTTTATCCCCCTCCCTCTCTCACACCCTCTACCCCCCCCCCCACTCTCTATCACACCGTCTAACCCCCCCTCTCTCAGAACCTTTGCCCTCCTCCCTCTCTCACACCCTCTACCCCCCCCCCCTCTCTCTCTCTCTCACCCTCTAACCTGACCCTGAACCTTTGGCGTGTATCTGTGTTAGTGATCCAGTAGACCTGCTTCCTGAACCTCCCTGGGTACAATCCGCAGCAGTCAGTCCTAGGGTCCACCATCTTAGCGATGCACCTCCGACTCCTACAGAGTGCATCTGTCTCCTGGTCTCAGTTGACCTGACACCTCTTCTCTTCCCCTTTTTACTTTCTCTCTCGCCCTCTTTGCTCTCACTCTCTTCTCCCTGACCTTCTCCTCTTCTCTTACCCTTTTTACTATCTCTCCCTCTTTTTTTTCTCTCTCTTCTCCCGCTCCTCTTTCGCCCTCACTTTCGCCATCTCTTCTTCTTGCCCTCTTTGCTCTCACTCTCTCTTCCCTGACCTTCTCCTCTTCCCCTTTTTACTATCTCTCCCTCCTTTTTTTCTCTCTCTCTCTCTCTTCTCCCGCTCCTCTTTTTCCCTCACTTTCGCCATCTGTTCTCTCGCCCTCTTTGCTCTCACTCTCTCTTCCCGTGCTTTCTCCTCTTCTCTTCCCTTTTTTTCTCTCTTCCTCTCCTCTAGTTCCCTCTCTCTCATCCGCTCTTCTTTAGCCTTCTCTTTTCTCTCCAGCTCTTCTCTCTCCCTCTGCTGCTCTTGTCTTCTCTTCTCTTCTCTCTCCCTATATTCTATTAGCCGCCTCTCTCTCTCCATTTCCTCACTCTCGTCTGAATCTTCTTCACCTCCAAAGCTGGCGGTGCAGTTGATTGTGCAAGGGTTCTGTGGAACAGAAAATAAAAAGGTTTATTAGTCGATATAATACAGGACCATCACCTTTCAGCTACATCACAGACAGCCTGTCACTTCTGCAATACTTATTATTATGTCATTTATGATTTATGAGTTTCCCCAAAAATGCTAGTTTTTATCAGGAAAATATATCCATAGAGGAGATCATCCTGATAAGTATAGGAACCCTTTCTATATGTTCAGCCAGTGTCATGAGTTTAGTACTTTTAGAGTATAAATGACTCTATGGCCTTGGAGGACCAGAGCGACCAGATTAAAGTGCCAGAATTACAGCGCCCCCCCCCCATCCCTCCGTGTTCGCGCACAGAAGTGAACGCATACGTAAGTTGCCCGCGCATATGTAAACGGTATTTGAACCACACATATGTGGTATCACCACAAACACTGGAGTGAGAGCAATACTTCTAGTGCTAGACCTCCTCTGTAACTCTAAACAGGTAACCTGTAAAGGTGTTTAAAGCGTCGCCTATGGAGGTTTTTAAGTACCCGTAGTTTGTCGCCATTCCACGAGCGTGCGCAATCTTAAAGCGTGACATGTTGGGTATCTATTTACTCAGCATACCATCCTCTTTCAACTTTTTAGAAAAAAAAATGGGGGTAACTATTGTGTTTTGTTTTTTATTCATTAAAATGTATTTGTCCCAAAAAAAAAATCCGTTTGATTTACTGTGTGACATAAAAAAATTGCAACAATCTCCATTTTATTCCCTAGGGTCTCTGCTAAAATAAAATGTATAATGTTTGGGTCAAAAGTAATTTTCTAGCAAAAAAAAATAAATAAAAAAAATACCGATTTAAACTTGTAAATAAAAAAGTGCCAGAAAAAGCCCGGTCTTCAAGTGGCTAGAAAACATTGCCCAATTACTATTCATCCTCTAGAATAAGCGATAGTAGCAGATTCTGCCATTGCCAATTCGGGTACAGCGTTGCACGACCGCGCAATTGTCATTCAGTGTGTGAGATCGCTGAAAATTGGCCTGGGCAGGAAGGGGGTGAAAGTGCCCAGTAGGCAAGTGGTTAAAGATCTGTAATTTAACACTGGCCAATTTCTTATGAACTGTACTTGTGTCCCCCCCCCCTCCCCCATAGGAAGAATGGTCTCCAGCTACCCAGAAGGCTTTGTTCTTCCTCTAGGCCTAACCTGCTTGCTTGTGAGAGACTGCTAGTTATCTAAGGAACTACCTAAGCAGTATAATTTTCAAGGGTACTTACGTTTTTCATCCAGTTCCACACAGGATTTATGAGCCAACCCAGGACATTAGTCAGATGTGTCATTGGGTTTAAAGAAGGGCAACGCCAATAAGGACAGCAGCAAAACCGACATCCGACTTCTGCCTCCTCGGTCTCTTCGCCGCCGTCTTCCTCTTCTTCAGTCTTTTCCCCGTGTTTTGCGGGCGCCCAGGAGGCTCGTATTCCCACTTTATGTTTTTTCTCTGCCTGTTCTCCATTCTCTTCTACTTCATCGCTTTCCCCTCCTCCACAGGCTTTCTTATCCTCCTCATCCTCTATCAGAAACCGCGCCGCTACATCTATAACCACTAAGTCACACGGCTTGATGAACCCCTTTTTCCAGTTTCCCTTCTTCCCTTCCGCCAATTCCCCCTCTCCTTCCTTTGTGTCCTTTTCCTCCCTCTGGTCTTCCATTTCCTCATTGGGCTGTTCTTCCTCTTCCTCATCGGGATCTTCCTGCATATCTCTGCAGGCGATGAAGCAGCCGCATAGGTGACCGTACTGAGGAAAAGAGAAAAATAAAGAATTCATTAGTCTATAGAACACAGGAGTATCACCGTTCATCTACATCACAAACAGCCTGTCACTTCTGCCATACTTATCAGTTTAGGGCTTTATGTCATTTATGATTTATGGGTTTCCCCAAAAATGCTAATTTTTATCAGGAAAAGGTCTCCATAGAGGAGGTCGGTCTGATAGGTGGATGGGACTTCTGTGTAAAGTATAGGAACCCTTTCTACATGTTCAGCCAGTGTCATGAGTTTAATACTTTTAGGCAGTGGCAGCCCGTAATGCAGGGCGCGCCCCCCCCCCCCCCCATCCATGCGTCTGGCCCCCTAAATCTATATGCGGGGCGTCGGACGCATGGATTCCAATCGGGGTTTTGTTTTTTTGAATCACGTGACTATTAGCCTGAGGCTCTACTAGGCTTCAAAATAGGGCGGGCTCGGGGCGCAGAGCGCTGCGCCCCCGTGCCCACCCAGTTGTGTGACAAAAGCGAATGAATATTCACAATTGTCACACTGATTCTCCTCTCAGCCAATCAGGAAGCGGGACGTGGCTGAAAGGAGAAGAGTTTCCGATTGGCCTAGAAGGAGGAAATGCCTTGATGCTGAGTAGGAGAAGCTTGAGGAAGCCGCCGTCCGCACCATAGATGGGGTAAGTGCCTTGCTGGGAACCGTCCAACCGACCGATCGGGGGGGGGGGGGAGTGGTTGGCTGCGGGTGCGGGTTTGGCGCCCCACAGGTGCTTTAAATCTGAGTCGATGGCTTGGTATTTTGGACAGCTATTAGATCGAAGAGAAATTCCCAAAACATGGCCTGTTGGGGGGTACTTGAGGACAGGGTTGAGAACCACTGCTCTATGGGACTACCTAAGCCAGGGGGTCTCAAACTGGCGGCCCTCCAGCTGTTGCAGAAATACAATTCCCATGAGGCTTTGCCAGGCTGACAGTTACAAGCATGACTCTCATAGGAAGAGGCACGATGGGACTTGTAGTTCCGCAACAGCTGGAAGGCCACCAGTTTGAGACCCCTGACCTAAGCAGTATCATTTTATAGGGTAAAAGAGGAAGGACTCCCTAGTGCCGCACAGCCATGAAGTCTAATAATAGTGCCAGGTCACGCCCCCCCAATGTGTTTCGCTCCGCCCCCCTCCCGGAGCTTAGTCATGGGGATTTAAGCATCATCGGTCAGTCACTCCGAGTGTGTAAAGACCCGGCAGGTGTGTACAAGCCGTTAGGGAGAGATGGTGAAGTGAAATAAAAAGTGCAGTGAAGGGACGGTGAAGAATAAATGTGAAATATAAAAAAAAAAAATAATATTACTATTATTTATTTATATATATATATATATATATATATATATATATATATATATATATATATATATATATATATATATATATATATATATATATATATATATATGTGTGAATGAGGAGTAAAAAAAAGGAAATAAAGATAGAAAAACGAAATTGAAGAATAAAAAAGAAATACAAATGGACAAAAGTAAAAAATAAATATGAGAAATTGATGTAATAAAAAATAAGTATGAGAAATGAAAGTAATAAAAAATAAAAAGTCAAAATGCAGATAAAGGGTGGGAAGGGATGTAAATAAGAATAAAAGGATAATGAAAAAGATGAATGGTAAAGAAAAGAAAAATGAAAAAAAAAAAATGATGATGTTAATGTGAAAATGTCGTGTATATGAAATAAAGAGAATGTAAATGCCAAAAAATGCTGTGTGAGGGAATGATAAAAGATATATTGAACAGGGCATGGGAATGAAAATGTTTGTGTGTGAAGAGATGTGATGGGGTGGAGAATAAAAAATAAAAACAGTGAAAAGAAGAACAGCTGTAAAAAACAAAATAATACCGCCCAGCCCTAGGTAATGAAAAAAAAAAAAAAACGTGTGAAATTATATACAAAGGATGAATTAAAATCTGTAGTATGGCAAGAAAAGGGCTGGTATCTTCTACTCCCTACTAGACACTTTAAAAACAAAAACTTGTAAAGGGAACTTACTTTGTTTACCAGCTTGAATATAGGTCCCAAGACGAAATTCACAATTGCCATTGGGTGTAAGAAACACAAACATTTAGCACAGGAATCGCAGCAATTGCAGCACTGGCAGCACTGGCAGCACCCGCAGCACCCGCAGCATTCCATGCACTTGCAGCATGGGCAGCACGGGCATCTCGGGCAGCACGGGGAGCACCGACAGCCCTCGCAGCACGGGATTCCCCGGCAGCATTCACAGCGCACGTCCTCTTTGTCTTCCTTGTATTTTGAGGGAACAGACATGAGGCTGGTCGTCCATATATTCCATTTCTTTCTCTCTTCAGCCTTTTTTGCTTTCTCTCTTTCTTCTCTTTCTTTCGCTTTCTTGTCCTCCTCGTCATTCATCTCACTCTCGTATGACCACATGACCCTTATCCTCTCTTTATCACAAATGGGGATCTTGCACTCTCCCCTTCCCTGCTTTTCAAACTCCTATAAGAAAAAACAAAACAAAATAGGTAAGTGTAAGGACAGATTCTAAAGGGGAACTCTACTCATTCTTTAGGATTTGGATGGAGCGGGGGAGGGAAGGGTTCAAACTTTTCCAAAGGTTATTATTGTGCTCTATGCCCTGAGTGGGAAAGTTTCCTGTTGCTTCCTATCATCCCAAAAAAAACGCGCAGAGGTAATCAAATACCACCAAAAGAAAAATCTATTTGTGGGGGAAATAAAAGGACATACATTTTATTTGGGTACAGCGTCACGCGACCGCGCAATTGTCAGTTCAAGTAACGCCGTGCCGTATCGCAAAAAAATGGCCCGGTCATTAAGGGGGTCAAGTGACTAATATTATTCGATTTTAAAGCATCTTTACAAAGAATTACTACTAAGAAAGCATTTAAAAAGTAAGGATCTGAAGATCCCAAATACAGGAGGGGGGGCGGGGAAATTCAGGGGGGAGGCCTACGATTTGTACCAACTCTGCAGCTGCACAAGGACCCCCTGCGACTTAGGGGGGGCTCATCTATACAAAGTACATTAAAGTTTGTGCTCGGGAAGTAGGTAAATGCCCCCCCCCCCCCCCCCCCCCGAGGGTCCTAATCACTATTCATCCCCCTGGAATTAGTGTTCATTTAGCCGAACTAGAATATTTTCGTTGACTAAATTACCACTATTTTAGTCAACTAAAATAATTCAGATGACTAAAAATACAACTAAAACGGCATTTTGATCAAAAGTCTAGGACTAAAACTAGATTGAAAAATGTGACGTCCGAATGAACACTGGCTGGAATAAGCGCCAGGACCAGATTCCGCCATCACCGCTCATCCCCAATTCTCCAGGAAAGGAACGTTCATTAAAGATGTTCCTCAGGAGACATGACTTCCAGCTATTCAGAGGGGTTCAGAGGGGTTCCCTCTCCCTTCCTCTGCTGTAGTTGGTACAAGCCTGTCCTTTATACACACGGGACTTTCCTCACCAGGGATACCCAGAACTAAATCACTAGAACATGACAGGATACTTACAATGGAGAACACAATGTTCAGATCCTTGATCAAAACTACCAATTCCTGAGGGATGGTAGTTTGTTCCTCCATATTTTCCTCCACCGTTCTGTTATCGCTTTGCATTCTTGCTTGCATCTTCTCTAAAGAAAGAAAGAAAGAAAAAAAAGATGGTAAGTTAAAGTACAAATTTTAAAGTG